>PVIC010000501.1:0-120506 GCA_004025085.1 Thryonomys swinderianus | reverse complement strand
AAAAAAAAAAAAAAAAAAAAAAAAAAAAAAAAAAAAAAAAAAAAAAAAAAAAAAAAAAAAAAAAAAAAAAAACTGATTCCATCTCCAGAGCAATCAAGGAAATGAAAACATAAACAAGCAGGTACTCATTTTCCCTTCTGTAACAGCCAAAACACAAGGGCAGCTGGCACATGGGCACATGGCCTGCTGTGGAAGAGGAGCCCTTTTGCAGGCCTGTGAAAGTGACCTTGCCTCAGACCACCGCCCAGAGTTTGTACACCTAGGGCTCAGTCCCTCCAAAACCATACCACAGGGACACAAAGACCATTCTCAGCAAGGTGTGCCACAGATGGGCATCACTAGCAATTTGGAAGAACCCTGGTGGGGAGCATGGGTAGGGGCATGTACATGGTGCTGGCTGCAAGGCCGAGGTACAGAGCAGTAGATGGCAAAGTCCCCCTCTCACCCCAGGGGCACCATCTCTGGGGTGATGTGCACTGGGGATGTGTATACAATGCTTGAGAAAGTCATTTCTCCAGAGACAAACAGGGCCACCTGACCATGCATGTACAGTGCCTAAAGCCCGACGTGTCCACCCAACCCCAGGGGAGCACATAGCCAGGGCTCTGGGCTGCATAGGTCATCCTGGCACCCTGCCCTGGGCAGCGGCTTGACAGGCTGCCTAGGGCAAGGGCCTGCAACTGGCTCTGCCAGCAGCTCGTTGAGGGATGTGGAGGAGCACTGTCACCCATCTCAGCCCAGAAGGCACCGGACTGTCACCAAACCCTCCTTGCACACCAAGGCTACCCCTACCCATGTGAGGAGCTCCTGAACTCCTGCAGGAGCTGTGCACAGCTGCAGGTATAGGGGCGGGCATGCCGTGGCACCTGCATCCTTCCACAGTCTGTCCTGGCCTGCCCGTCCTGCACAGGGCCTGCCCAGCTTACTACTGAAAAGCCTTCTCCTCAGGAGGCCCAGAGCTCCCTGCTGTGTCCCCAGCACCTGAGGGCAGAGTCCAGGCTACTTGAGAAGCAGCAGCAAGGAAATGCACAGGAGAGGGGAGTGGATAGGAGCAAGCACCACCCCCATTTGTTCACCTGCATCTTCTGGCTGCTGCTAAGTACATTCCCTGTGTGGTCCCATGGTGGGAGCTGGGGACCCACAGCAGGAAGGCTGCCACTTGGATGGCCGGCTCCATGCTCAGGAGGGGCAGCATCTCAAGTGAGGACGTGGGCCTGGCCTCTGGGACATGTGCTGGCCCTTTGGGGAACACTGAGGGCCAGAAAGACAGGCAGGAATTCCTCCCCAGTACCCTAAGGGCAAAGTCTGGGGCCAGGCACAGCGGAAGCAGCGCCATGCACAGACCTTGGCATTCTCTCAGCCACACCAGCCAGGGGAGGAGGAACTGGACTGGTGGTTCAGAGCAGCACAAGGGGAAGCCCCAGGGGCCGAGTCTTGCCCAGCAAGCGTGCACCTCTGAGAGAGGCAGGGTTTAGGCCTGGCTGGGCACTTCCTTCCTCAGGAGCTCCCAGCCACCCTTGCAGCCAGCAGCCAGCCAGGAGTATCAGCAACAGCCGGGCAATACCTCTGCCTCTGCCTCTGCCAGGGGACCAAGCTCCAAGCTGTCCACACCTGCGCCTCAGCCAAAAGACCTGGCCCTTGGCTGGGGTACCCAAAGACCCTCTGGCTGCCCAGTCACTCCTCTCAGAGGGGCCAGAAAGCCCTGTCTAAGCTGAGATGCTGAGACAGGAGAGACAAAGGCCAGGGCGAAGAGGCAGCGCAGGGGTCAGAGGCCATCTCCACCACTCCTCATGTGTGGCCAGACCCCAACTGCCCTGCAGGCCCCACCCACCTGTTAGATGCAGCCTCCCGAAGCTCTCCCAGAGTACCCTGTGCCTGCCTACATGCTGGGCCCAGCTGAAGCGAGCCTGGTCACCTCTGGCCTGGGAGCAACCCAAGGCCTGCCCTGCACCCCTCTGCCACAGCCTCACAGGAAGCCCCCAAAACACATGGGCCAGTGCAGGAAGTACAAGCCCTCGGGGAACACCGTGTTCCATCCCCGCAGCTGCCTGCCCCAGCCAGAGGCCCAAATCGCATCCTGGGGCAGCGGAAGTTGGCACAGCCGTGGGCGCAGGCAAGAGGGAAAGGGAGGGAAGAAGTGGCCGAGTTCCAAACCTTCCCAGTCAGACTAAGGTGCAGACCCTCCCACTGCAAAGGCAAGAAAGATGGCCCCCATTTCAGGCAGGAGCAGAGGACAGGGAGAGCTGCTGTCCAACTCCCGTGGGGCTTTCTCAGTCCCGGAGGGCTCTCATCCCTGGGCTTCCTGGCCAGCACTATGCCCTGGTATAAGACTGTGGGCACCTTCTTGGAAGCTGTAGGACAGTGGGCCTGGGGGCCGCAGGCTAAGTGTTGCTCAGAGGGGTTCGGACACTCCAAAGCAGACCAGTCCCTCCTCCAGGAGCCTGGCCATGACTGCCACAGCGCAGGGTCCTGTTCCCTGAGGGCCCAGGAGCACGACCTGGCCCTATGCACCTGCCTGCTAGCCCCAGAGTGCTGGGGAAGACACCAAAGGCACAGGCAGTCCCCCAGGACAGAGCAGGTTGGCCACAGCCTCCCCTCGGCAGACGGGGCCACATGGAATGAGACGTCACTTACCTGTGCTTTTCTAGTTCGTTGTGTGAAGACCTGTTCAGAGAGACAGAAAAACGGGGCTCACTCAGAGGCCCAACACCAGAGCACCGACATGACAGCCATGCCCAAGGGCTGGGGGCCACAAATAGCAATCACAGAGGTTGGGCCTGGGCTGCCCTGGGCTGAGGAAGGGGAGCACAGGGAGCAGAGATGGAGAAGAAAGGAGGCCAGGACCACCCGGACCACTGTGAGAGGCCTGGGGGCTCTGGCTGGCAGGGAACTGCCCAGATGCCCATCCCGAGGGTCAGCCTTCAGGAGACAGGACACTTGTGTCCTATAGCTATGCCACAGAGCTCACACAACTGGATCACAGCCCGTCCTCAGGACAGGATAGTCCAGATGGGCTGGCTCACGAGGGGTGAGGGAGTGACGCAGGTGTGCTTTCACTGCCCCCAGGGACACCTGCTGGCAGGTCTGGCCATCTTGGACCCAAGATGTCTCCTTGGGGACAGTAGTCCTACCGCTCTGGTCCATTCAGACAGGGACTCAGAACACAGCACCCTACAACAGGCAGTGCCACTCAGGCAGCTTGCCCTGATACTTTCGGGTCACCTTCCCAATACAGAGGGGACTCCACAGGCCAGTTAGGCTGCCCCACCTGCCCAAGCCCTTGCACATGTGAGCAGAGGGCTCAGGCCACCTTGGTGCAACCCAGAGACCCTTTCCTGGGGACTGCCTACGCCCCCGAATCCCTCACCTGACCCTCCCCTGCCGACCACCCAGGGGCCTCTTCCCACCACGTCTCCTGGCTCCTAGGCCTCCCTGAACAGGGACCTGTGCACCGTGTGGGTGAAGAGCTCTGAACTCTGCCAGGGCCAAGCAGAGCCGGGACCACTGGTACTCCTCCAGGTGTGTCAGGGACCATCTGTCAGCCCAAGCCACAGCCCGGCCACACTCTTCAGGGTCTTCTGGTGAACAGGGGGAGGCTGGGCTCAGCAGGTGCCCTTCAGTGTACAGACACTCAGCAACCCACCCACTCGCCTGCCCCTGGAAGGACGGCTCTGGACTGGTCCCAGCTCACGGGGAGAGGGGCTGGCCCTCAGAGGTCTTCCTGAGTCCAGAGACCCCTGCAGGGAACTTGTCCCCAGAGAGAGGTGGGGCAAGCCGTGGGTAGCTATGCAAAGTGCTTTTCTGACACCACCTGGGCCCCAAAAGGCAGGAAATCTCTGCCCTCCTCAGGGAACCTGCCCCCTTGGGTTGCAGAGCCACCACCCAGAGGTATCCACAGAACCCACCCCAAGGCTCCTGCTCCTTACTCACCTCTGCCCCAGGCCTATTGTGCCTAATGTCCCTACCCCTCAGCAGAACACAGAGGCCTCACAGGTATGGATGGGGCTGCCCTGCCATGTCAGGGGCCTCAGAACCTCCTCTGGGCTGGCTGCAAACAGCTAAGGTGGCCAGAGGAGCTTGGATGTACTACAGAGGAGGTGCATTCTGGCCAGAGAGACTCTCCACTCCTCACTCCACACTCCAGATCTGCACCCCAGCAGGTGGGAGGCCAGGAACCCACCGGGAACAGAAGTCAGAGGCAGGTGGATAGCCCTGGGTGAGTCACCTGATCTTTCTAGGCCTCAATTTCCTGAGCTGTAAAATGGAGAAAAACAAGCTCTCCTTGGAGGGGCCAGGTTTTAGATTACTTCTGGGCTAAGGGTGTGCAAGCAGCATCAGCAGTCTTCTCTATGACTGCTGCTCAGCACGGGACACTCCACACTCTGGGAGCCTAGGACAGCATAAGCAGGGCCTGACCAGCTCACCATGGAGGCCCAAGACCGTCCAGCAAGCCAACCCAGCAGGGGACCAGAGACTAGGGCTCAGGAAGCTGGAGCCTCAACCAATTTCTTGCCAGGCCCAGGACACCACAGAGCTGGGTCTCCGTGCCAGCCTCTCTGTTTCCCAAGAACAGGCGGCCACAGGAATGAGCCACACCCTCTGCCAAGGGGCCCCAAAGCCCCCGGCCAGTACAGCCTCAGCCAGGGACAGGCAGGGGCCAGGACATGGCAGGTCCTTGGACAGTGCCCAGCGTGGGGTGGTCTTGGCAGGGCTGGGACACTGGAGCCTCAGGAGGCCCTAGCACAGAGGGACTGAGCATGGGGCTGAGCATGCACCGCAAGCCCTTGGGCTTGCAAACTCTAAGGAGAAAGTCCAGGGCACCAAGGGGGTTAATTGGCCTCAGGCAGCCTGCAGCCTGCAGCCTGCCCCTCCTCTCACTCCACCAAAGGCTCCAGCCCAAAGAGGAGGCCTTCACCCATGGCTGTAGCTCTGTGATCTGGGAGCTCAGTGGACCAGTGGGCACAGGGAGGGGTCTTTGTCTGGACTCCCAGGGTGGAGTGTGAGCACAAGGCCAGGGACAGGGGAGGGAGCTTTGGGCCACCATACGGGGCCTCCACGTCCCTCTGCCTGGGAACTTGGCCTGGGGCCACTGACAACGCGCCCACCGCCTGAGGAGGCCAGCAGCGCCCCGGGGTAGGCGCGGGCGCTGTACGCGTGGCACTGTTTACGGCGGCGGAGGCGCGGCCGCGGGAAGATGGCGACGCGCAAGGCGGGGCGGGCGGGGCCGGTGCGCCTCCTCCAGGCTGGCCGCCGGGGCGCAAGCCGGCGTGGGCGCGGGGGGCACGGCCCGGCAGCAGGCGGCGGGGAGGCGCGGGGGCGGTACCTGTTGTTCGGGGCCTTGCGCACCAGGCCAGCCGCCTTTGTTTTCTTCCTGGCGAAGTCGCCGTCGAAGGGCAGTACCGAGGCGTAGCCGTGCTCGGCCTCTGCGAACAGACGGCGGGGTCAGCGGCCCCCACCCGCTGCCCGCTACCCGCCACCCACCCGTGCACAAAGGCACTCGGGTTACCTCGGTCCCGGCGCTCCAGGTATTCGGCCGCCTCCAGCAACAGCAGCAGGGAGTTCAGCTCCATCCTGCTGCCTGCGCCCGGGACGGAGGCGGCTGCTGCCCGGCACGCTCCGGCCGGCTCCGCTGCCGCCCGCCCCGCGCGCCCAGCGGCTCACTTGCCCGACTCGCGGACTCCTGAGCTCGGCCGCCACCCTCCGCCTCGGGCCCTCAAATTGACACATAAGGGAGAGCGGCGGTCACCACAGCCAATGGAAGGCGGTGTTGTGGCCCCGAAGGCGGACTCTGGGCAGAGTCCCGACCAATGGGGACGGGCCAAACGCCTCGGGCCGGACCGAGAATGTTGACAGATGCGAAGCTCGCCGGGGATAGGCCCGCCGCGGTAGTAACAATTTAGAAGCTCAAGCTTAGCAACAGCACGTGGTGGCCCGGCCCCCGCACTCGCTGACTGGCGGCCGACGTGCATGTTAAGTAGTTGCTGCATGCGGATTGGGCTAGAACGGCCTATGTAAATTGAGGCCGCGGACCAATGGCTGGTGTCCAGGCGCGCGGCCAATGAGGGCGTCGCGGCTGGACGCGTTGCTGAGAGGAAGCCGCGCGTGGAGGGACTGCCGCTCGGCGGTTCGCTGGGGCCGTGGCGTGCAGGCGCTTCCCGGGAGACACCGGGCCGGATGCGCTATGGGATACGCACCGCCTCTCCGTGCACGCTGTGCTCGGTGACCTGTTGCACAAACTAGCGGCAGTACCGACTCTGTGGGAGGTCGGGGACCTTACTGGCTCGGAGTCTCACGTGAGGCTGTAGACGCCGCCGCTCCCGCGGGAAAAGGGGTCGCTTCAGGAGGCCGGGACTCGGGAAGGGACGCAGCCGGTCCGAGCCTAAAAGCTGGGCTTTTCTGAGTGTCACCGGGGAAGCCGAAGCGGTAGCTGAGTATCCTCAGCGCTGCCCAGGGGATACCAGGGGCCCCGACTGGGGAGACCCGCGGTCTGCAGCACTGGCACGGACCGCTCGGGGTGCGCTGCTGCGGGTCTGCTGCCTCTAGGGAGGACCCTGCTGCCTGGCCCCCGGTGACAAGGGCCCCACGACTGCTCCCTGATCTTCATCTCGCTGTCTGGCTTTTGGTTTAGTTTTGGTTTCATTTCTAGGGACTGAACCCGGGGCCTCACACACATGCTAGTGACAAATCCTCTGCCACAGAGATTTATCCCCAGCCCCCGCCCTCCCTAACATTTGATTTAGACAGGGGTCTCATTAAATTGTGATCCTCCTGCCTCGGTCTCCCAAGTAGTTGGAATGAGGCATGCAGCTTCCCGGTGCTCTCGCTATCTTTCTCTCTCCTGGGGAGGACAGCAGGAGGACCGTGGTGGCCTAAGTGGCCCGTCACCCTCACGCCCAGACCGTGTAGAAGAGAGAGGGGCTCTGCTGCCCATCGAAGAGACACTGCTGAAACCGCAGCACGCTGGGTCCTAGCACCCCTGAGTGCTACGTGCATTTTCACTTGCCCCGCCCTCGGGCTCCCGGAACCGGTCCTGGTGACCGGGAGCTTGGAAACGAGTCACCCTGGCACCCCCACCCCGTCTGACCCAGGGGGGTTAAGAGCGACGGCGCGCTCCCCAGCCCTGCGGGACTCGAGACGTGAAGCGGGCGCCTAGTCACAAACCCCTTCCTGCCACTGCCAGCTCATCTTGGCTTTGGGACCCAGAGAGGGAGCACGCCGCTTCCTGCCCCTTGCCGCCGCCGTGTGCAGGTGTCGCGGGTGACAGTGGGAGCCGCCTCCCTCCTCCAGCCTGGGCTCATTCGGACCCTGCACCCAGGCAGGCCTGACCTCCCGGAGCTGGGGCGGCTGTCTGGGGGACCGCCAGGGTCTGGGAACAGAACCACGGGCGCTGAAGGTGACTTTGGGTCCCTGATAGGAAGCCGCTGCGCTCTCTTGGGACTGGCAAGTGTCTACTCCCGCCCGCCTCAGCGTCCGGGCTCTCCCCAAGAGGTAGCCTCACGGGTCTGCGCAGGTGCCGCGCTAGGGAGGACGAGGAGGCCCCTTCTCCTGGGGCAGGTGGCCCCTTGCAGTAGGAACCTATGAAGTGCGCGGTGGGGAGGGTCAGCCAGACACACACAGCCTTCCTTCCCTCCTGCCCCCGCCCCCACGCATGAGTCTTAAGCCCACCGTGGGCTCCTCTCTGTGTATCTCTCTGTGTATCTAGGCTTCCAGGGGCTCCCATGGTGCAGCCCTCTGGGGACTAGCCTCTGAGCACCCTGTCCACTGCCCGCTGTGCGAGAGGCCCACCTGTCCGGGCCAGCTCCAGAAAAGTCCTCCCTGGCTTGCGGGACGAGCTTCTTGGGTGCCCTCGACCTCAGCCTCCCTGGTTGTAGATGAGGCCAGCTCCCACTCTGGGGCTTTTGGGCTGCACTTAGGGACTCCCACCCATCCTGGGCATCCCAACTGTCAAGAACCTGTGGAAGACTCCTTCCAGGCCTCCCCAGGCTGTCTGGACCCTGCTTCCCTTTGGTAGGTTTTGGGTTACACCTCTGCCAACATTGTCCCCAGCTTCTCAGTGTCTGGGCACCTTAGCCCAGCACTGGGGAGTACTCCATGCACCCAGAGTGGGAAGGTTAATGGGGCCCTGCCTGTCCTGCTGTGGCCTCTGCCTTCTGACCTCTTCTTCCTACTGGGTGGACACCTGCAGTAGCCTGGATCCGCAGTATCATCCTCCTGGGCAGGAGGCCCCTGTCCTTATCCTGACAGCTCCCTGAGGGCAGCCTGGGAAACACAGCTGTCCCATGTCGAGGCCCAGGTCAGTGCTGGGCCGTGTCTTGCCCTGAGTTCCTCCTCAGCAGCCACCAGACTCCAGTGCGGCCATCAGAAGTTGGTCTCTCAGAGTCTCTTCCCTAGTTAGAAGTGTTGTGTCTGTGTACCAACTTCACTTGGTGGGTGTAATCATTATATGCTATAAAAAGGGCTAATAAAACAATAAATAAAATATGACTGCCATAACTGTCTCTTGGGGTGGGAAGCAGTATGCCTCAGAGCCCTGGGAGTAGGTACCCAGGAAATAGCAGGCTGCAAACGTCACCCCAAGTGGGCATGTGTACCAAACCCCTGCTCTCCACCCCCACCCCAGGAGCAGGTCCAGGGCTCCAGGCCTCTGCTCAGAGCCTGAGTAGAGCCGGGCGCCAGGCTAGCCAGGGCTAGGCAGCAAGCCAGGCCTCTGAGCGTTTGCAGGCCTTCCAGAAACCTTGACATGCAGAGGAACACTGCCTGCAGAATACAAAGAGGTCACAAAACTGAGACACATGAAGATGTAATTAAAGGTCTATGGAAACTAACATAGTGTCCACATTACTTCTGGATTTAAAATAAAAGACTTCATTATATTTGTGAACAATGGGTGGGGTAGTTCCCCCTCCTGCACTTTTCAAAGTTTTCCCACTAGATTGCAGAGCCCTGTGCCATTTAGCAATTGTAATTTTTTCTATTCATATTTCCTTTTGTGTTTTTAGCAGTTGTAAATTGAATGAATTTCTCATAACCAAAATTGTCAAGAAACAAAAGATAAATTTTCCCTTGGAGATTTTTCACAGGCGGTAGGGAGCAATGACAGAGGGACACGAGTGCAGACCAGGCCCCTCTCTGATGTCAGAGTGGCCTCTTGGGTGGTGGCCCAGCAGGGGTGTGGGTGGAGCCCAGCCTCAGGCTGCTCCTGGGCTCACACACCTATGGGAGCCTTTGTGTCCCAGGGGGTTGGGGTCCTCTCCCATGAACCACAGAGGCTCTGGTAAGGGAATTAGAGGTGGAAGAGGCAGCACTATCAGGGAAGGCTGCCTGACAGAGGTGGCCCTAGGAGAAAACAAGACACTCCAGGACTCTAGGGTATGGGGTGGCATGCAGTGGGCACTCTGGGTCCTGCCAGCTCTTCTCCACCTGTAGACCACAAGGCCTCAGGCCTGCAGACACTGTGAAGCTGTCCATGGGCCCCTGGTAGTTCAAGGGGTCTGGCTCCCCCTTTCCTGGCCTCTCAGAGCCTTGGGTGTGGCCTGCCGTCTTCCTCCACTGCTCTGCCAGCCCCTGACTCCTGGGCGCACAGGGACTGACTGTGAGGAGCCAGAAGGAAGCAGGGAGGGGGCAGGTGGGGAAGGTGGCAGAGATGGATTGAGTCCTAGAAGCCAGGAGGCCCACAGAGATGATGTGGTGCCCCCTGGTGGTCACTAGGGGGTACAGCTGGGGCCCTGGCAGGAGCACAGGCCTGGGCCGCAAGAGGGTATCCAGCACTGTAATCACCAACGGGGGCACCCTTCATGCTGAGGCTCACCTGCTGTCTTAGTTGTGGCCCAAGACTCAGCTGAGTATGGGGTAGGGTGACCTCACCGGGACTGTGCCGGGACCTCAGGAGCCCTAGTGTGGGCGTGTCCCTTGTGCCTTGTCCCACCCCCTGCCACCTCCCCAGGTCAAGTAGGCATCTCTCTAGCCAGGGCCTCCTCCCCAAAAGCCTCATCCTGTGCCTCCTCTGGGTGTTCCATGGGAGCTGGAGGCTACATCTGGGGCACTGGGGTGCTGAGGGCCACCCACCTGGCCTCAAGCCCCTGTTGTCACATGCCAAGCAGGGCTGGGGGTGTTGAAGCAGAGGGCCCGTCCCAGGCTAGAAGGCAGCCCAAATGCTGCCTCCACCTGCCAGCCAGGTGAGGTGGGTGCTCCCAGGTGCCTGCTGGGCCAGTGTTTCCCAGCTCACTCCAGCCCAGCTCCACTGCTTATAAACCTTGGTGAGCCTCAGTTTTCTACCCACGGCACAGGGATCCTGTTCCTTCGAGGGACTGTGGCAAGAGTGCAGGAAGCCAGGACGCAGAAGTGAAAGGGACATGGTGGTAATGAGGATGGGATTCAAGGTAGGAGGCTGCCTCCGAGTGCACTCACTGCTCACCCAGGTGCTCTGGGCCTGCGCCCCCACCGTGGGTGGGCAGCCAGCCATGCCTTCTGGGTCCTTCCTGAGGGCGACTGTCTTGTTCCTGGCGCTGCCCCTCGGATGGGGGCAGCCACTGGAGGGCGGAGTGGCCAGAGGACCTGGGTAGAATGTAATTCCAGGGAACCCTCATTCCTGCACAAATGGGGCCTCTGAGCCCCCAGCCCCGCTGCAAGGGCAGTTCAGGCTCCAAGGCCAGTCATACTGGCCGGAGGGCAGACCCACCTCTGATTTACTGGGTGTGGAGGATACCATGTCACTGTGGATGCCTGTGAGGACAGAGGAGGACACTCAGAGTAGCCTGGCCTGCAGGTCCCCAGCAGCAGGGACTCCTCCTTCAGACAGCTGACAACTACACAAAAACACAGCTGTTCCCAGTGGCGGACACAAGGGGACAAGAGACTGGGATCAAGTTTTGGGCCACCAGAAAGACCCACTGTTCTGCTCCTAACCCACCTGCAAGAAGCAGTGTTCTGACATGCCCTTACTGGGAAGAGGGTCTGGAAGCTGCTGTGGCCTCCCAGGGCCCCTGCGTCCATTCTCTGTCCCCTGGGCACCATCTCCAAGGGCACCCAGATCCCAAGGGCTCAGGCACCAAAAGCAGAGGAGAGCTTCATCACCGGACAAGCTCAGTCCTGGGCTTCCTGTGTTCTCCCCAGGGCACCTCAGAAGGCAGCCTACAACCAGGACCAGCAAGGTGTGGTAGTCCAGATGGGTGGGTAAGGGCATGCCCACCGTGCCCTGGTCACCCACACACAGGCCAGGACAGGCGGTGCTGGGAGATGACGTCCTCGTGGGCAGGGACAGCCTCACACTGGCAGGGATGACCACCCCTCCTGGGGAATGATGGGAAGCCACGTGCGGCACTTCAAATGTTTCATGTCAGCATGGACACCATGGCTTACAAGGAGTTGGTGTTCACAGAAGACAAGAGAGCATGTGCAATCCTTAAACAGATTTATGGAAATGATTTTGAATTATAGCATTTAGAAAATAATCTCAATACATATTTCCTCCATTAAACACTCTCTTACAGTGCTCTACCGCTACACAGTAACTGGATCTCATCCTATAAAAGCAGCAGTAGGTGTGGCATCTGTCTAAAAAATAAAACTGCCATCATCATTGTAATGTGAAGCCTGAGATTGAAGCCTGAGGAGGTGTCTGGGCCAGAGCCACTCAGGGGCCAGCCTGGGCCCCAGCTGCCCGAGGGGCACAGGGAAGGGGGCCATGCCAGGCAAGCAGGCCCCAAGCCAAGGACCAGGAACCCGAAAAACATCTGCCCATGTGTCCATGCCTGACGTGTGATAGTGTGCATGCCAGGGGCATGTCCACTCACCCAGGGGACCGCTGGGCCTGCTTTCTGTACCCTGTTCTGGAGAAAATGAGACGCATGTTCTTAAGCAGGGTCCTGAGTGGGCAGTGGGCAGTGGGCACCGGAGTGTGGTGGGCGGAAAGCACACAGGCAGCCACAGCCCCGGGCCGCAGAGGCCCCTGCAGACTCTCGCCACAGTGGAATCGGCATAGAGTGCTGTTCTCCAGCCTGGCACACACAGCACAGCAGAGCTCTGAGGGGTGGCAGGAGAGCTGAGTCCATCCCTGCTCGCCAGGAGCCCTGCCCAGGGAGAGGTACTAGGCCTGGGGCCAGCAAGTCTGACCTCTGTCTACCCCGTGCCAGCCTGGCATCCCAGCAGGTGGGAGCCAGGACAGGAGGGCGAAGCTGCGGCTTGATGAGATGCAGTGAGCCCTCCTCCAGCGTGCCACCTCCTTCCCAGCAGCCCTGGCGGTCCAGGAGCACCGGGCCATGTGTCACATGCCTGCCTTGTCACTGTAGAAGGGCGTGACGTGGAACATATAGCAGTGGGTGCACACGCGCACGGGCTTCACCTGTCCGTAGCGGGGCAGTGGCGCTGAGTGAGAAGAGCAGCGGGAGCAGAAGATCTGGAACCAGGGCGAGGGCAGGCAGTGAGCAGGGTGCCCAGGCTGGCCCCATACCCCACCCACTTGGGCAGAGCCCCGGCCTCAGGCCCTGCTGGCCCTGGCCTCGTGTGTGGTTTGGCCCAGGAATGTGGGGTCCTAAGGGGCATCCAGGCCCGCACAGAGGCAACTGCAGGACTCTGCTCAGGACCTCTGTCCCTGACCTGGCCCTGGCTCTGAGGGGTGAGGCTGGACACAGGTGCCACCAAGGTGCAGCTGGCTGCCTGGAGTCAACACAGGCCCAGGACTCCAAGAGGCACCCATGCAAGGGCCCAGAAGCCGCCTCGGTCCCCCGGAGGCCGGTGGGACCCCCAGCCCCGAGGCCATGCCCACGACCCGCCCACGGCCCCACCCACCTTCCCGCAGCTTCGGCAGTGGTGCTTCCTGCGGATGACGGTGAAGGGCGCCTTGCACGCGGTGCAGAAGCCACAGGCCTCGTCCGGCACCCACTCAGGGGGGTCTGTCACAAGGAGAGGCGGGGCGTCAGCCACACCTGAGCCCTCTCCTCAGGCCGCCCTAGACTTCAGTGACTGGCTGTGATTTCTGGAAATGGGTGGCGGCACAAGGCATCCCTCCTCACTGCCATCCGCAGGCCGGGCAGTCACGCCCTGCTACAGGCCCAGGCCTGGCCTCTTGGACTCGCCATATCCAACAGGAAGGGGTTTCTCCACTGGGACCACAAGCTCTCCCAGCCGCTGGCATTCACCTGGACACCCTCCGCAGCCCCCCCAAAGGCCAGCCCCTCCGAGGAAGCTGTGGCACTCCCAAACCACTGAGCTCCTTCCGGCCGAGCCGCAGCTGTTCTGCTTGGGCCCCAGCTGAGTCCCTCTGAGTGTGGGGCACAGACCTCATGTGACCAGGTCAGACTGCAGCCCTGACTGCAGGGCCTTCCTCAGGAGGGCATCCAACCCCACAACCCCATCACTGTCCCAGCATGCCGAGGCTGCCATGTGAGACTCCTCTCGGCACAAGGGTGGTGGTGCGTTGGGCGGAGGCACCCTGACCTGAAGCCTCCATGCCCCTGCACCCTCCAGTGTGTGCCCTCTGGGCTGAGACACCTGGAAAAGGCCACACAGCAATGTGGGGGCTGTGTGCCTGCCAGAAGCCAAGAGGAACACCATGACAGGCCACCTTCCGGGCCACAGCCAGAGGCTCTCAGGGTCCTGTGTCCACAGAGCCAGATAGGCCCGGCCCACAGTTCCCCACACACCTTCAAAGTCTCCATCTCGGGTCTTGGCCGAAAGTTCAGAGGACGACAGGGTTTCCTGGCACAGTGCACAGTCCTCCAAGGCTGCACTCCGCAGGCTTTGGGTGACTGGAGGAAAGAGAGAGGGCACAAGGCTAGGAGCCGAGTGTGAGGCTGTCAGGGCTCACTCGTGGCTGCCCGGGTGCTCCCAAGCCCACTGAGGGTGACAGAGAGTGTGCCATGTGGTGGGGCCCAGCCTCAGCAGGCCTCCCTCCTGAGGCTCCTCTTGCCACAGCAAGATGGCCCTGAGGCTATGGGTCCTCCTCCTGCAGGTGTCCAGTCCTTGGCCTGGCAGTGAGTGGTCAGATCTCCTCCAGTGAGCAGCTCTGAGATCTCTGTGCCACTCAGGGCAGCCCAAGTAGCCCAGTTCCTGTCACAGCTTCTCTGAACACTGCCTGCAGGGAGGCCACCCTGCCTTCCTGGCAGGAGGGGCCTTGCCACATGGCTTCCAGCTGGGCTCAGTTGGACGTCCCTGCCAGGCAAGGCTGCAGGACAGGGCTCCAGGCCCAGCCATGGCACTCCACATACTCAGTGCTCACAAGCCCCTCAGGGACAGAGGGTGAAGTCCCATGCCTCAGGCCTCCACACCTGAGAGGTTCCCCTGTGCACATGCATGTGAGAAGGCAGGTGGGCACACACAAGTGTGCATGGCCTGTGTGTGCACAGGGAATACATGTATGCCAGTGTGGGAGATACATGCACATGTGAGCAGATCGAAGCCAGCAGCAGTCTCTACCACCCCCATGGGGGCTGGCCCTGTCTCCCTTTCAGAGGTGCCTCTGAATGCTTTGACAGGTGGGGGAGTGACTCGAGACATCCGGCCCTGTCTGTTCGAGGGGCACCCTGTCTCCTGCCTCTGTTGGGCCGGTCCTGTGCCCCAGGCTGTGTTCCTCCCACAGCTGCCTCAGAGCTGCAGGTGTGGCCCTGTGTGCCCCTCCCAGGACAGCAGGCAGCAGAGCCCCGAGGCCGGCCGAGCACTCACCCCTGTGCAGCTTCCCCTTGTCATCCGTGCCTGGCTTGGTGGTCATGACCTCAAACAGTGTTTTGAGGATGCTCCTCAGGTCGCTGGCATAGTTTGTCTGCAGCTGGTCAGCCACACCTAGCGAGAGGACCCGGTGGGAGGGACAGAGTGCAGAGTGCAGAGGGCAGAGGGCAGAGGGCAGAGGGCAGAGGGCAGAGGGGAGGGGCGTGTCCCAGCCCTTGGGAGGGCAGACAGCTTCCTGCAAGGCCCATTGCAGCCATGAGAGGCACAGCCAAGACCACTGAGTTGCCTGACTGCCTGGCAGGAGGGGGTCTCGCCATGTGGCTTCCAGCTGGGCTCAGTTAGACGTCCTTGCGGGCAAGGCTGCAGGACAGGGCTCCAGGCCCAGCCATGGCATTCCATGTACCCAGTGCCCACAAGCCCCTCAGGGACACAGGCTGAAGTCCCCATGCCTCAGGCCTCCCCACCTGATGGCTCCCCCTTGAGAGGTCCACCACGACCTCTGACAGCTCTCCCTGGGGGCCCCCAAGGGACCTGAGGGGCCCCAGCACCTAACCATGGGGCATCACGGCACACAGTCGCAAGGAGCTGACAGTAGGGCCTCAGCATGGACACAAGCCATTGGGTCGGGCAGCCAGGGAGAGCCATCTGGAGGAGGAGCCTGGTGGCAGTCACTGTGCCCACCCTTGCCACCCCACTCTCGCCTTCAGAGCTCCTTCATGTGGGGCAGAGCTGGCTCTTCCTGAGGCGGAAGCCTTGCTCTGCTCTGGGTAGAGCATGTCCTCAAACAAGGCTAAGAGGTGCTGTGACAGCACCCCAGCCTCTGTTCCCCTGCACTGAGCCCACAAGCCCTCCAGCTTGTGTGTGTCCCAGACCCAGACAGCACACCTGAGATGCAGACAAACAGCCGGTGGATCAGGTCGTGGCTGCTGTGGAACCTGGACCGGATCTTCTCCCTTGTGGCCATGGGGGTGCTGGGCATGGGTGTAGGGGCCACCTCCAGCCCAGCCCTGTCTGTGGTACAGGAAACCAACACGGAGCTGCTGCAAAGAGGAGACGGCAGGTATGGAGTGGGGCGTCAAGGAGAAAACCTGTCCTGCGGCACCCATTCCAAGGAGCCAGGCAGCCATTTCTTGTACCTCAGCTTTCACATGCCGTCAGTTAACTCATGCGCCCACCTGCAGACCCAGTGGCTCAGCCCAGCACCTGGCCTGCCTGGGTCTCCACTCCATGGGGCTTGAGCTGGTGCTGCTGCGACCTGCAGCTGTGGTCAGTGTCACCTGCTCACTTCCTCCTCGGGAAGCACCAACTCACCACTCATGAGCCACGTGGGGCAGAAAGATGCCCCACAAACAATGAGTCCACATCCTACCCCCAGAACTTGGGCACGGGCCTTGTTTGGAAAGAGGGCCTTTGCAAGTATAATTCAGCAAAGCTTCCGGCAGAATACCCTGGGGTCTTCTGTGGGTCCCAAACCTAAGTACAAGCCCTATAAGACACAAGAGGGGAGCAGGGGTCCCAAGAGCCACAGATGGGAGTGGCACAGCCACAGATGGGAATGGCACAGCCACAGGCCATGGCCGCTTGGGGCCACAGGGACAGAGGCAAGACACTCCCTGCAGCTCTGGAGGGATGGTGCGTCAGTGTTGGCCTCTGAGAGGAGTTGTGCATGGTCTCAGGCAGCCCAGCTATGGCTTTTGCTGGAACAGACACAGGATACTCGCATGTGTCCCTCCCATCTTCCCAGTGGCCGGGGTTTATCAGGTTTGCTATTTGGAGTTCACTGTGTCTGCTTAATGGGTGTTAGCAGCTGAGCCCTGCTCCAACCTAAAATAATTTCTCTCTCCTGTCTGCCTGCTTATCTCTGTTCCACTCACTCTCTGGGAAAATGTCTCAGCTTCTCCCACTTTTACCCTGGATATTTAATTTCTGCTAATTGATTCTTATTTTCTATGCCTATTATTATCTCCTCAATATACCATCTTTTGACTGCCTAGAAATATTCATTACAGGTTTTGCAAGTTGCTGTCAGTGGCCAGCAGTTTTCTCTCCTGGGGCCACATCCATTTGTGTGGCCTGTCTCCCGCACTGGCAGTGACCTCAGCCGCAGAGCGCTGGCAGGCCAGGTTTGAGAGGCAGGTCCTCAGAGGCCCCTCACGCTGGTGGATGCAGCACCACTCACATTCTGGTGGGAGTGGAACGTGTGTGGCACCCTAGGAGAGGACTCGGGCGCCACCCGAGCAACCTTGGACCCGCATGAATTCCACAAGAACCTCGTCCCTGTGTCGGTACATGCAGTGGGATCTTGCAGTTAACCCTGGGGGTTCGGAAAAGAGCCAAGCCTGGAGTGATGTCCCAGTGGCAGGGCCCTCTTATGGACACCTCATCGTGGAGACACTGTGGAGAGACCCATGGAACTGCCCGATGTTGCGTGTCCGCATGTGCACAGCCACCCAGGAGTGCTTAGTACCACACTGCTGCAGGGCAAGCACGGCCCAGAGGCCCAGAGCCTCTCTGGTGGGGACCTGCACTGGCACAGAGACGAACATTCTCTGGACAGAGCACAGGAGCTGGGTGTGGCTGGGCATGCTGAGTCTCAGACCCCAGTGACGGGCTGCAGCCTCTGTGGGGGAACCTGGACCCTCAGCCACGTGAGGAAGGAAGGGGCTGGCAGCACCTGTGCAGTTCTCCAGGGCAGCAGAGAGCCTCCCCAAGGGCCCACCAGACACAAGGGTACTCACAGCAGCGTCAGTCACAGCCATGAGGGGTTGGGCTGTGGGGCACTGTGTGGAGACCTCTCAGCCCTCAAGAGGAAGGGACCCTAAAGTCCGAGCAAATGCTAAGAATGGGCTGTGGGAAGTCGGGGGCATGAAAGACAAAGCCCACAGGATTTTAACTGTATGAGGCCTCCGAGCAGTGTCCTGAGCCAGCAGTGCAGTGTGGGACTCACTGGGCAGTGAGGCCTCCGAGCAGTGTCCTGGGCCAGGGAGTGCAGTGTGGGACTCACTGGGCAGTGAGGCCTCTGAGCAGTGTCCTGGGCCAGGGAGTGCAGTGTGGGACTCACTGGGCAGTGAGGCCTCCGAGCAGTGTTCTGGGCCAGGGAGTGCAGTGTGGGACTCACTGGGCAGTGGGCTGAGCCACACATTCATTGGGAGGGGGAGCAGATTCCATGGGATGAATGTGAGGCCAGAGTTTTGTTTAAATGAAACACCAAAAACCAACCAACCAAATAACAACAACAAAAAACAACACAAGAGAGCAGAGCAAAGGTACTGAGGAGGAGCTGGCCAGGCTGGCTGGCCAGGACAGAGGCTTAGGCCTTCCATAAAAGGACCGTCGGCACATGCACTGGGTGTTAATAAGGAAATTTTAAAATTACTTGTATTTAGCCAGTAAGACACTGAAAAACTGCAAATGAAATTAGCATCAAAAAGATTTAAATAGCTGGGATAACTTTCAGGAAGGAAGAGTAAGAGTTATACATGGGTGGGGCCAGAGATTTAGCTCAGTGGTTCCAGCACCTGCCTCACAAGCGCAAGGTCCTGAGTTTGATCCTGGTAACCATATACAATGGCTCACACCCACCAGCAATCAATACCACATACCACAGTGCTGGGTGTGGTGGCTCATGCCTGTAATCCCAGCACTTGGGAGGCAGAGGCAGGAGGATTGCTGAGTTCCAGGCTTGCCTGGGCTACATAGTGAGCTCAGGGCCAGCCTGAACTACAAAGCGAGACCCTGTCTCAAAAAAAAAAAAAAAAAAAAAAAAAAAAAGTTACACATGGGAAACAAAAGGACTGAGCTGGTGGAGAGGGCCATGCTTGCCGCTGGATGGTCAGCAGCTGGATGTAGCCCCAAGCTGACCTCCCACCCAGCATAATTTCCACAGAAAAGCCAGTTACTGTTCTGTCTCTCAGGACATGACAATCTACCCTAAAACTCACATGGAAACACCACAGAGGACCTGGAGTTACTCTTCCTGACAAGCAAACAAAAAATAAGTTGGAGGACTCACAACACATGTGCTTTTGAAAATGACATGAAACCTCAGAGACCTGTGACACAGGCACAGGACAGACCTGGGAGAGATGGAAATAAAGTAAAACAAATAAATAAACCCATATATTTAGGGGCAGCTGGCTTTCAGGAGGTAAGATCATCCAATGAGGAAATAAACCTTTCCAATAAACACTATAAGGGAATTAAGTTGGACTCAAACCAGTTCAAGAATGGAATAAGCATCTAAAGGCTAAATATAAACTCAAACACTTTTTAAAAAATATATGTGTAGAAGGCTCAGTGCTGGGGCTGAAGCCAGGTGAGAAAGTGCTCTATCACTGAGCTATGTCCCAGTACTTCTTTATTTTGAGACAGGGTCTCACTAACTTTCCTAGACTATTCTTGAACCTCCTGAGTAGCTGGGATTAAAGATAATATATATATATATATATATATATATATATATATATATATATATATATATATATGTATGTATGTATGTATACCATCACATTTAGTTTTAAAGAATTTTTCTTGGAGGTACTGGGAATGAACCGAGGGTCTTTCCACTAAGCTTCATCCCAGTTCTTCTTGGTCATTTTGACACAGAGTCTCACTAAATTGCCCAGCCTGGACTTAATCTTGCAATCCTCCTGCTCCAGCCTCCCAGAGTCCTGAGATTATAGATATGGGAAACCACACATGGCTTAAAAGTTGTCTTAAAATATAGGCATAAATCTCTGTGGCCTTGGATTAGGCAACAGTTTTTTCAACATGGTACCAAAAGCATGAGCAAAAAAAGAAAAAAAAAAGAGAGAGAGAGATACATTGGTCTTTCACAAAATTTAAAACTTTTGTGTCTCATAGGACACCATGAGGAAATACCGGAGAGCTCACAGGAGAGTTTTCGCAGAGCAGGGTCTGAGCAGCGAGGCCTCCGGGGGTGGTGTACCAGTGTCTGGAAGGCAAACGGAACTTCTGCAGCTCAACAGTAAAAACACAAAACCTCCCCCAAACAGGGGCCAGCACTCTTCCAAAGAGGGTCACCCCAACAGCAAGGTGTGAGAAGGCCTGTGACCCCGCTGCCCTTGGGGAACACAAGCCACCAGGGTGATGAAACCCAATGTACTGGGATGAGGAGAGTGAATGAAACAAAGTGCGGCCAGGTGGTGCCGGGGGCTGGACAGCCGCAGGCTGGAGCGCAGGGCAGCACACAAGGCCAAGTGGCGTGCACACCCACAACGTGTGGCCACACTCGGGGCACACATCAGCCGGGAGCAAACACTGACACGCGCTATGTGCACGAACCTTGGAGACGCTTCCCCACAAATCCCTTGGTGCTATGTGTCCGGGGCAGGTGACAGGAGAGAGGCAGGACGGGAGGGGAAATAGGGGACACTAGTGGGGACAGTTTCTTTACAGGGAGATGCAAATATTCTGAATTAGATAGTGGGGACAGCAGTGCAGCTTTAGGACCTGCCAAAAACCACCCAATTTACACTTTCTCAAAAACAATGGCCTGGGCATGGTGGCACATACCTGTAATCCCAGCACACAGCAAGTGTGGGCAGGAGGGTCACTAGTCTAAACTAGGCGCACACAGTATTCAAGGCTGGCTGGACTAAACGGCAGGATGCTGTCTCTTATGGCTCCTGTCTAGTCTTCTAAGGCCTCATGCTGTCACGGGTGGGGCTTTTTCTTTCTTTAATTGACTTTATGGTACATTTTATATATGCATTGTGATCACATTCAACATTGAGAGCTTGTACCACCAGTACAGGACACATCTTGATTCTCATGATTCCCGTCCCCTGCCCTCCCTACAACTAGGCAGGGGCTTTTCCTAAGGTGGCTGGACCTAAAGTGTGTAACTGATTCATGGTGCATGCTAGGCTTGAGGGCACTAGGTTTAATTAAGGGTGTGGTACTGCCCTCACTAAGCAGTCTGAATAAAATAAAAGGGATAGGATACTATGAAGGTTGCTGGTTGCTTTGCTACCTTTGATCTGCCATGAACTGTTGCCCGCTGCCATGTGCCAGCCCAGTTTGGGGCTAGTCAACAATGAACTGGAACCTTTATGAACTGTGAGCTTATAAATAAGCTCCTTTAACTTTGGATGTTGGGTATTTTGTCTCAGCAATGAGAGGAAAGAAACAAAGACACTGTCTCAAATAAACACCCCCCCCAAAAAAGATCAAGCAATAGAAAACTTATGTTTCCCTTAAAATCACCCTGGAAACTCATAGTCGGGGAATAGTTCATACTCCAGATGGTCCACGACAGGGCGGCGGATTGGAAATGAAGTGACATCTACAAGGCAGAGCACTGTCCAGCGATAGCTAGCAACACAGGACCATTAAAGCACTCCGTGAAAAAGGCAGGAGTTTAAACATGGGCGGTATCACTGCACATGGGCAGCATGCAACACACTCAGAGGGACAGAAAACATCCACCTCACACTCACTGGACAGCAGGACTGCCGACCAGTGACTGTTTTCCCAAGCCTCCCATGACCAGGAATCATTTTTCTGAAAGAAAAGTGGGTGGTATTCTGAGGGGAGAGCACAGCAGCTGCTGTCAGCAGGGGACACTCCTCCCTCAGGGTGGAGAGGAGCGTGAAGCCTTGGGGGCTTCCAGAGGGGCAGCATCAGATGGCGTGGAGCAGCCCCCACCAGCAGATCCTTGGCTGGTGACGTGGGGAGAGGACAGACAGGTGGCAGGGCTGCCTCAGGATGCTCTGCTGACGTGACTCCTGCACAGTGTCTGAGAGAGGTGCCCTGGGCCCCATGTCCACAGCCAGAGCCCCACACACTGGGCCCAGGACCGAGAGGACATGCGTACATGGGATGGAGTCCTGCCCTCATGGACACGTGGCTGAGCATGGACGTCAGCTTGGACACTGCACAGGGGTGAGGCACCTTCTCCGGGGCCCAGGCCGGATGACGGCCAGAGGGGAGGTAGAAAATCCACCGACGGAGGGGACTCGGTGGCAGCAATGTGCCTGATGAGAGGAAGAGGGGAGCAGAGGCCTTGGACCGAGCAGCGCCCCCAGGGGCCAGACATGGAAGCCTCTGGCCCGGTCACAGTGCCCCAGACACCCCCAGGGGCTCCTCCAGGCTGAATCTGGCTTCCGTGTGGGTCAGCAGCCAGAGAGGGCAGCAGGTCCTGCAGGTCTCAGTGTCCGCAGGGTCTCATGTTCAGAGGAGGGGCATCTTGAACCCGGCCGTGGGAGTGATGCTCACCAGCAGCCCACAGCTGCTAAGACCAGGGCGTCTGCCACAGGGGCCCGGCCTGCAACCACAGACTGTGGCCTGGGAGGTGTGCTCCTGGCCAGCTTCTTCCTTCTCTCTGCTTCCTGGCTGCCGCGGCGGGGACCAACAGAGACACCCCTCCAGACACCTGCCCTGCAACCATCTGCCAAGTCACAGCTGCCACACCACAGGAGGAGCAGCAGCAGGGCTGTGTGTGGAGGTCCCAGCACCCAGGCCTCAGAAGGTGGCCTTCTGGGAGACAGGCCCCGGAGGATAATGTTGCGCTGGGGCCATGTGGCCCTGATCCAAAACTAAGGCTGGTGTCTTTAAGAAAAGACAGCCCCGGTCACAGATGCACACACAGGGAGAAGGCCGTGAGAAGACGGAGGCAGGTGAGGCCTGAGGCGAGGACAGCAAGCATGGCAGGTGACCAGTCCTCTCCACAGTGCCAGCCACCGACTTGTAGCACAGTGCTCACACCACAGCTTGAGGGCTCTGCCCTGCCGCCACACAGGCCCCGTCCCCTGCAGACAATTCCCTCCAGGAGCTGAGTCCTCAGGGAAGCTCCTAATGCACCCGGGTGAATGCACGGTGTCTCGGGCAAGGACAAGCACAGGAGGACTGGACTGTGAACAGGAGCCCTGAGGCAAGACGTGGGCGGAGGCCCAGCAGTACAGCTGCCCACCAGCGGGCTGGTGCTGCCCACACTACACCCTCTGTCCACCCCACACTGTAGCTGGAGCAGCCGCCTTTCCGAGGGTCACTCCTCCAGGTGTCCTCTAGAGTCCATGTGGCTCTGTCTCTGGGGCAGGGCACAGGCCTGAAGGTCCTTCCCATTGGTCCAGGGACCTGCCGCTGGTTCCTGTACTAGCCTGGGTGGGCAGCTGTGGGGCCAAGTTTCCCGGAGCCCCAGGGTCAGGTGTGAGGGTGGACTGTGCTCTGCCCTCTGTTCCTTGCCACCCTGCTATGCTAACAAGACCTGAAGGCTGCCAGCTAGAAGGAGCCTGAGCCCTGCTCCATAGGGCACCCCTGAGCTGCTGTTCTTTGGGATCTGTTCCAATGTGGTCCTAGAAGAAGCGCCTCTGCTGACACTAGCCACAGACCCCATGCCTCACTAGGCTCTCTTCCTGTCCCCATCTTGCCCGATCTCCCTGACGTAAAGCTCAGGGGAACACACACACTGTCACCTGGTCCCCTGCTGCACCCTTGCACATGCGTCCCTCCGAGGCACAGGTGCTGAGCAGGAGGCCTCAGAGTCACTGAGGCAGGGAGACCAAGCATGCGCTCTCCTCCCTAGGGATCCTCACTGTGCAGTGGTCCATACAGAGTGCGGCCAGGGAGGGCAGGGACCACCTGGCTCGTGGGACACTCACACCTAACCACACACGGTCTCTTCTCAGCTCCTCCTGCGCAGCCAGGGACACAGAACTCATGACAGCTCTTCTGCAGATGAGGGGACAGCAGAGGGCTCAGATACGGCGTGGCTGAACTGTGCCACCCAAAATGGGGTGTGTCCATACCGGATCTCCAGAATCTGAGACTCAGCTTTTTGGGAAAAGGATCTTTCTGTGCTAAATGGAAGATTGTAGGTGGAGGCCCTATACCCAGCAAGGGTCCTTCTGAGAAGCAGAAGAGATGCACAGGCACCGGGAGGCAGGCACACAAAATGCCAGGGCAAAACCTGTAATGCAAGCCTGAGACGCTCACCCAAAGGGCCATCCCAGGGCACTATGTGCCTGAGACCTGCTCCCCTCAAAGGACAGGCAGCCACCCAGCTGCGAGGACAGACCAGCAAGCCCCCCCACCCCCCCGCCTGTGCTGCATGGCAGCGTGGATGCCCAAAGGGCCTGGGGCACAGCGAGTTCGTGGGCCATGGGACCAGACGGCGACAAGGAACTGCTCATCCTGATAAAGCACCCTCTTAACACGCTCAGAAGCAACGGTCACACCTAACATGCAACTGCCGTTTGGATCACACCAGGTGTAAGCTGGTGATCACTGGGTTTTTGTTGTTGTCGTTGTTGTCTTCTGGTGCCGGGGATTGAACGTGGGACCAAGGCAGGCGTGATAACAATGGAGCTAAATCCCTGTCTTTGGTGATCAATGTTTAAACGTCTTGGAAAAGGGCTTTGAACAGAGTGGTCGTCTGCCGTGTGTTCCACAGACTCAGCGCCAAGGAACACAGCAGTGAGCACAACTCCCGCTTGCAGCACAGGCTGCCAAGGCTGGGGCAGCGCGGCAGAGGTGGCTGGGGAGAGCTCGGTCTGGGAGGAAGGCAGCCTCCCCGCGCCCACGCCAGAGGCCTGCAGGACCTGCAGCCTTAGCTGCTCCCGCCATGCCCCCGTGCCAGGCCCAGGCAGAGCCTCGCTCTGCCTCAGTGTGCTGGGGGGCCGGAGGAAGACCGAAAGTGCCATGAGAGTGTGGGTGGGTGTGTGCATGACTGCACACGGGAATGCAGCGTGAGAGGTGGAGCAGGAGTGCAATGCACAGGTCCATACGGGCACGTGTGACTGAGTGCACGAATGCGGCACACATGCACACAAGCATGAGAGGCTGGAATGTCTGTGTGCACATGTGCCTGAGCGTGTGCGTGTGGGGTAAAGGACAGGGCCAGTGTGCATGCAGGCGCTCTCGTGCACACACTCAGAACCTCCACACTCGGCCCCGCAGCTCCAGCTGCCCCAGCTGCACAAGCCAAGGCTGGAGCTGCCCCTACACAGCACACGGAGGAGCTGGGCTCAGCCAGGCACCACCTGTGGGCGCATCACTGCCCACTGCACACACGTGGGAGACACCACCAGCCTGCACCTGTCCAGCTTCAAGGCTCCCACGCCGCACGCTCTCCTCTTCCGCTCCTTGCCTGCACCTCCGCCCTCACAGGTCCTGCTAACTTTGGCACAGCTCCCACTCTCTGTTACTCGGCGCAGCAGATGCCACCCAGGGGCTTTGGCTGATTGCTCTCCAGGAGGGAACTGCTGGCCTGGTGGAATCTTTCTCTCTCCTCTGTGTGTGTGTGTGTGTGTGTGTGTGTGTGTGTGTGTGTCTCTGTATCTCTGTGTCTCTCTGTCTCTCTTTCTCTCTCTGCCTCCCCCTCCCTCTCTCTTTGTGTTAGGAGGACTGAATCCAGGGCTTCACCCTGAACTACACCAGGGCTCTTTTTACTTTCCCTGCAGAGACAGGCTCTCCCTAAGTGGCCAAGCTGCACGAGCCAGGCTGCACAGAACTGGTGACCTTCTGCCTCTGCCTCCAGGGCTGGGAGGGCTGCAGGTGTGCACCACCCTTCCTGGCTGCCACTTCTAATGTCTTCCTCACCCTGGCCAGAGTACACAGGCCTGAAGAAGGGGCAGACAGGGGCAATGGGGAGACCTGGCTTCCCTCCTCCTGCCTGTGCCTTCAGCCCCTGAGCTGTCCTCATGGAAGACTTCACGGCAGGCATCGTGCCTCAGCTTCTTCAGAAGTCTAATTCCCAGGCCTCTATTTTTATTTTATTTTTCAGTATCAGGGATTGAACTCAGGACCTTGTACTTGCGAGGCAGGCACTGGAACCCTGAGCTAAACCCCCAGCTGGCCTGTTTTTAACACCCCATCATTCCTGGTTTTCCTTCGGAGTGCTGCAGGTAGGAGGCCTTGGTGTCCTCCTGAGGTCCCACGGCCACCAGAGCAGGCTGAGCTGCCCCAGTCCTAGGCCAAGTTGGTCTTAGCCCTTAGAGACCCCGAGGAGCCGAGCTGGCTGCTCCCTGATCAGGATGCGAGGCTCACCCGGACAACCCCGCTGCCCCTAAAGCCCCAGGAGATGTGGAGGGGAAATAAGTGTCCCATGTGGCTGGGCCAGAGCAGAGCAGTGACCCTCAGACCAGGCCACCAGGCCACCAGGCCCGCAGGAACCACAGGCTCCTGGCCAGCAGCCCCAAGACACGTGCTGATGACACACCAGAGAACCAGTCGCACTGTGGATGCCATGCTAGGCAAACATGTGGTCCCCTCCAGGCTGTGGGGCTGTGTGCACTTTCCTTTGGCCCCAGGGCCCATGCCCCCAAGGCTGAGGTGCTCAGTAGGAGGCGGTCAGCTCGGGGCAGGGCCCATGTCCACATCCACATCCACGTGGCCCTGCCTGCGCTCACCCAGCCGGCGGCCTGGAGAGCAGAGTGGAGTCCCGGAGGCAGAGCAGTGGGGTACAGAGCTGGGACCAGCAACAGTGAGGACGGTGTGCCTGCTCAAGGGGCAATGCCAGAAGGGCAGAGAGGGCTGAGCGGCAGCAGCCAGCATGGTGTGGGACGGCATGGGAGGTGCATGGTGCCAGAAGGAACAAGAGGAGGAAGCACAGGAAGGCCATGGCAAGCCCTCCCTGTGCCTCCCACCCTTCTCCAGATGCCGACTGAGCAGAGGGTTCTCAGTGTCCCCACAGCCCAGCGCATGTACACAGGGCAGGAGTGCGCTCCTCAGTGGCGTGGGGGCATGAGGGGCCCTGGCAGCCACCAGAAAGATGACTCTGGGGCAACACACTACCACCTCTGGGCCCAGGATAGCCAAGCACACACTGGAGCAAATGGCCCTGCCCTTCCCTGTGCCCAGGACAGTCAGGGAGGCCCACAAAGGCAGAGCAGGGCTGGATAGGCTCAGAAGCTAGACGTAGCCACACAGCAGGGTGGTCCTGGGCAGACAGGGACAGCTGGCGACAGCTGCTGGGACCTCTGAGCAGGCGGGATGTGCGGACAGCAGCCAAGCTGGCCGTCACTCTCAAGGGCTGGATCTGGACCCTGAAAATCCACCCCCCTGCACTGGGTCTCTGGAGAGAGACAGCAGGGCCAATGGGAAAGGGAGGAGACACACTGGCCTTGGAAACACTATTGAGGACATGCCCAGGATCCCACCCTGGCCTCTGCCAGGGCTGCTACCCCAGCCCACTCAGCCTGCCCATAGTGGCCAGCAACGTTTGAGGGCCTCTGCTGCTCAGTGCTACCCGCCCACCCATGTGTGGGTCACGCAGGGCTTCACATGGCACCCAAGGCACCTCAAAGGAGGCTGGCCCCGGGGTCACTCCCTGGCTGCCTGACTGCCTGCAGGGCCAGCCTCCACCCCATGCCTCCTGGCAACACCACACTGCACCTCTGGGCATCACAGACCCTGGCACAAAGAACCAGTCCCTGTGCAGCACCAGTCTTACCTGGAGCCCGAGGGCGGTGGTGGCTCCTCCTGCATGGTGTCTCTCTGCGGGCTGTAACCCTGGGCCGCGGTGGTCTTGCCCGGGTCCTGCTCTTGGGCTGGGGGTGCCGCCTGCGGGTGTGGGTCCTCACTCTCTCCCTGGGTCCCATATGCTGGGTCCCGCCAGGGTCCTGAGGTGGATGCCAGGCACTTGCTGGACGAAGGGACATCATCTGTGGGCGGGGTGGCCTTGGTCTTGTCACCGACCTTGGCCACACCCACAGTGGGGTGGGCAGCACTGAAAACCCCTCCCGGGCTGCGCTTCTCCCGCAGGTGCTCCACAGAGTCCTCCCGGCCATTCCCGCAGCTCCCACAGCACACACAGGAGTGCAGCAGGCAGTGGGTGGCTGTGGTGCTGAGCTTTGGGGGCCCCTGCCCTGGCTCCTCAGCCCGGGGCTCAGGCGGGGGGACGCCAGGGCCTACGGCGTCCTGGGCAGCCACAGCAGAGTCTGGGGAAGCAGGGAACTTGGGGTTGAAGATGACGGTGGCAGAGAGCTTCATGCCCCCTGTCCGGTGGGCAATCATCTCTGCTGTCTCCACATCGTCCACGCCCAGCTCCCAGCCATCCAGGGACAGCTGCGCACCCTGGCAGCAGCAGGTGGGGCCCCGTGCCCCAGCCAGCTGGCCATCCTCCATGTTGTTGTTGCTCCGGTCCTCCTCCTTCTCTGCCTCCACGAGCTGCCCGCCCTGCCCTCTCTCCTGGATGCTGCCTGCCCATCCAAAGGGACCATCTGAGGGCTCAGGCCTAGCGGGCACCTCCGCTGCCTCCACATCCTCCATGAAGAACACCCGCTCCTCCTCGTCAGTGCCCAGCCTGGGCCGCGCTCTGGCTGGGGAAGGCTCCCCACAGGGGCTGCCCTCCACCCCTGGCCTGTGCACAGGGGACTGGCAGGCACTGGGTGGCGAGAGCAGGGACGACATCTCGTCCCCAGCCCTGTGCACCATGCGGGTGAGCTCCTCCAGCTCCTGGTCGTCGTACTGCATGGAGCAGGCCAGCTCTGCCTTTGAGTGTGTGGCCTTGGCAGGCAGGGGCTCCTCAGGGGGCAGAGGAGTGGGGAAGGTGGGCGCCAGCGGGGAGGGCACCGGGGTGTCAGGGTGGAGGGGGAGCTCCATGTCCTGGGAGACGCAGAGGCTCCTCTCCAGCGTGTGCAGCTCCTCCTCAGTCAGTGCCTGCAGCAGGTCCCTACGGGCCAAGACCAAGACAAGTGTGAGGGTCCCCAAGTCACACGGCCTCCTCAGCCGGGGGACAAGGCCTGCAGTCTGCGTGCCAGGAGAGCAGCCAGGCAACCAGCACTGGCACTGAATTCACATGGCACACAGTGCACCCTCCACTATAAAGCAAGGTGTGGTCTCCAGGTTCTTCTGTGCCACACGTTGGGAAGGCCCAGCAGGGACTCAGGCATGGCCACTTCCTTCACAGTGAGATTCTGGAACCTCTCACTGGAAACAAGAGAGCCCTGATTTTTGTTGACTTTAATAAGAACTTTAAAGAGTGAAAATGTGTGCCTTGGCTCTGTACAGATTTCCACCCTGTGCTCCATGAAGACTTCTGAGCACAGACTTCTGCACACCAGGCACTGGCATGAAGGTAGCTATGCACAATGGTTGGGCTTCGATGACGGGCAGTGTGGAGAAGTACAGGCCTCAGGCCTGAGGAGGCCTCTGAGGCGGCTCTGAGTCGACACCAGGTGCCCCGAATCTGTGACAACCAGGACGTGCCAGGAGCAGGGCTGATGGCTGATTGCACGCTACTCTGTGGGCCTGAGCACGGAGGGACAGCGCAGCTCAACGCACTGGCACAATCCAGGCACCCTGTGTGCAGAGTCCAAATCAAGAACTAGAACACTAAGCAGGACCCCAGGTGTCCACATGTCCTTCCAGTCAGTAGCCAGCACCCCACCGCCTTGACAGCACAGTGCGGCGGCCTCCCTGCCCTCGTGTTTGGGGAATGGAGTTCATAGTCATCCACACGGTGGGCAGGCTGTGTTGGCTGTCACTACCCCGGTACAGATCTCTGGAGACAACACAGAGCACCCACAGACATGTCAGCTTCAGGTAAGCAGCACACACTTACAAGTCTACATGTGAGGTCTTTAGTATAAGTAGGCTCCAGATTGCCCCATTTGGGATATGCTTATACAAGAGAAAGTATTCACTGTTCATCTGAAATGTGACTTCTGCTAGGCAACCTACAGTGTCATACAGATCTGGCAACCATGTGACAGGATTTAGCCACAGTGAGGCACGTGGCCCCAGCAGCTATGTCCCCCTCCTGTGGCAGTGCAGGCTGCAGCGGCCTCCTGTCTGCCCTGGCTCCCCAGGAGACCACAGAGGGAACTGCTGCCCCACGGGACGATGCTGGCCATGTGGACATGCTGACAGCTCTGGCCACTTGTCAACTTTGCCCGTGTCAACATGGAGTTAGATTTTGTTTTAAATTTTTGTTATTACTGCTGAATGCACTAATGTATTAATACTGAATGCACTCATTCTAGGGTATCGGTACATATACATATCGCATTGTTTTCCTTCCTCTTTTCTCCCTATCTAATTTCTGATCATACCATCCTCTCTGGCAGGTGGTAACAGTCTCTTCCAGTGACCTGCACTGCCATGGGCTGGTGACTAGCAGGATGGGTCAAGTGCTGTCCCACCCCAAGTGACTGGCCGTGTGCAGGACCTGCGCGTCTTCCCCCTCTCATTGGCTGCCTTTTTCTTCTTGATCTGTAGCAGCACCTTGCGTATTTTGCCTTTTTACTCTTTACATGTGTCTTTACAAAAACTGAAGTTTTAAATTTTAACAAAGTGCAATATATCACATTTTTTTCCTTGTGTTAATGCTTTATATGCCTAAGAAATCTTTGCCTAGTTCCAGGGCCCCAAAGATGTGATCCTTGATCTTCTTCACCAAAAGCTCTTGTTTTATGTTTCACTTTGATTTCTGCAGCTCCTCTGGAATGGATTTGTCTGTGACCGTGGTAAGAGTCTGGACACCAAGAAAGATCTGCAAATGACACTTCCTTCTGTGGAGACCTAGGGCTCAGCCCACCTGTTAGGTAAAACAACCACTGCCCAGGTTTCTGTGATGCCAAGTGGCCAGTGATTAGGAAAGAGGATGTTACTGGGCCGCTTTTGAACTTTTTATTCTGTTGCTATTTTATCTGTGGGGATGCTTTTAAACAACAGATTCAATGTGCTTCATACATATTGGGCTACAGAAATGTTCCATTTCTCCTGTCAGCTTTGATTCCACCCTTGTCCTGTTTTCTCAAACTGCTGAATGTACTGATGCAGATTTGTTCTCTCTGTCCCCTCCTGGGGTATCCTGTCCATCAGACCTGTCATCTTCTCATGGGGCTCAGGTCTGCTCAGATCTTCCCTGAGGGGAAGGACTTTCACTTAGGGGCTGTCCTCTCTATTTGTCTTTTCAAAGAACAACTTTTGGCTTTGTTCATTTTTGTGTACGGCACATCTCCTTTCTATTTCCTGATGCCTGTTTTTATTATTTCTTCTCTGTTGCTTTCTTGGAGTATGATAAATTTAATATTATTCTCTCAGGTGAAATTTTTAAAAAACTAGTTTCAACATTTCTTCTATTTCAATCTGAAACATTTTAGAATTTTTTTGAATTTTTAAGCTTTTTTCCAATCTATAGCATTTAATGCTGTTCATATTAATTTATAAGAATCATCTCACAACTTCAGTCTCTTGCATTGTATTTTACTTTTCTCTCTGAGACACTTCTTTTCCTGATGAATTCCAAGTAGTATTTCTTTATGTTCAACCTCCAGCTAACAAGTCATTCAGCTTTGTGTTTGGTAATAATTCACTATTTTATCTTCATTTTGGAAGGATATTCTTGCTGGTTATAAAATTCTATAGTCATTTTCTTTCAGCATTTAGAATATACTGTACATAGACTTTCAGACACACTGGCATCCATTATTCTTATTTTTGTTTTGAGATGATAACCATCTATATTATGTTCCTTCAGAGTTCCTTTTTCTTTTGCTGTTTTTAACATTTTTTTCTTTGCTTTGACAATTTTACTATGATATAGCAAAGTATGATTGTTTGTCTCACTTACAGTTTTCTTGAGCAGCCTGAATCTATGGGTAGATTTCTCATTATTTTTGAAAAATTCTTGCCATCATTTCTTTGACAGCTGCTTCTGCCTGTTCTCTCTGCCCCTTTTTGGGACTCCAATTATGTGTTAGGCCTTTCTGGTATGCTGCATGCTTCTCTTATGGTGCTGTTGCTCCTGTTTCTTTTTTATTTTTTTCCCATTCTTTTTTCTCCCCATGCTTCTGTCTGGTCTTCTGTGTTGAGCTTCTTCAGTTTCATTACTTGTGTGTTCTGCTGGGTCCAAGCTGTTAACAAATCCATTCACCGTATCTTTATTTTTCAGGCTCTAGAATTTTCGTGGCTCTAGGATATCTTTGTTTCCTTTTTGTAAATTTCAATTCTCTAAATTTTCCACATGATTATCTAATTTCCCTTTCTACTTTCTTTAGTACATTAACTACAATTGCATTTAAGTATTTATCTGTTAACTCTACTTTTTGAATCATCTGTAGTCTGCATTAACTAGCAATCAATTTTTCTTGCTCCTTTATGTTTTTAGCAAGTTGGGACTAAGTGATTGATGACTCTGGGTATGGAAGAATCCCAGGGGTGACAGGCGAGGGGCTCCCCCTGCCCATCAGACAGGTGGTATACAGTTCACCACTGTGTCCCCCTCAGAGATCACAAAGGCTGGGGCTGAGCAAAGGCTACCATCCAGGAACCGCTTCTTTGGGCTTCGTGGGCCCCAGCCTGTCCAGACCCCAGAATGCCCAGGAGACCCACTTCTGCCCTTTGGTCCAGCTCAGCCACCAGCCTCCTGCCACACACGGCTCCAGAACATGGCAAACCTCCCCGGGCTTCCATCACCTAGGCCTGCAGACTCGGGCCTCCCCAGAACTGGCTGAGTGCAGCTGGAATGCTGAGCTCCTCGTGCATTATGCCAGCCCTCACACCTGGGCTCGTCCTCCCTGTAGAGACTGCCTGGACACCTGAGCCCTGGATGAGCAAACACCTGGAATTGTCAAATACTTTCTGAGGAAAAAAGCGCAAGTAAGACAGGGAGCTTCTTGCCTCTCAGAAAGGCTGTCTCCTTCTCACCCCCTGAGCCTCCTTTCCATGGCTTAGTCAACTTTACAAGTACAGTTTTTCTGACCTCTCCAGTTTTTCCCAGGTGACTCCCTTGGAGAACCAGCCTGAGACAAACTGTCTGCTCCACAGCAAAACCTTGCAGCATTTTTGGAAAAGCCAGGAAGATGGCTGGTCATGTCTGTTTGTAGTTAATGACACTCATGTAATAAATGTTTATTCACAAAAATTTGATCTCATTTGCCAATCATATTTTGATAGATGGCAAGTTCAGTTTTCATCACTCTAAGGGGGCTTTTCTCTCCTAAGGTGAGCAGAGGACTCTGGGATGAAGGCTTCAGTGTCTGGAGCTATTTAAAAACATCAGGCCACTAACAGCACAGAGACCAACAGGCCCTCACCCCCTGCCCTGAAGCAGCCAAGCCCGCTGTGGATTCCTGCTGTGCTCATGTGTGGAACACACACAACAGCCCGCAGAGGTGGCTGGTAGGGCTGTGTACCTGTGCTGTGACCACCTCATCCTGAGTGGCAGCTTCCAGGCCAGACCACAGGGGAATGCAAGGTCTTGATCCATCCACACTGGCCACTGTGGATAATATGTCAGGATGGGCACTTAACGGTGTCTGGGATATTCTGTTAGTTTGTTTGCAGTACTGGGGATCAAATCTAGGGTCCCGCGTACGAAAGGAAAGTGTTCCGCCACTAAGCTACATCCCCAGCCCTTTTTATTGTTTATTTTGACATAGGGTCTCACTAAGTTGCCTAACCTAGAATTTAATTTGTGATGCTTGTTCCTCAGCCTCCCAAGGGGCTGGGACCACAGGCATGTGCCACTGTGCCCAGCACTTGTGGGGATTTTTTGAATGTCCATCTTTGATGGAGAAAGATTTTGGCTTCTCAGAAACCACAGGGGTCTCCCTCAACAGCAAGGCCCCTGCAGATGTGTCCTGTACTCCTCAGACATACCTGCAGCCCTGAGCAGCCAGTGAGCCCTGACCTTCCTCTCCACTGCCTATACCAAGGGCAGACCTCTCCTGGACTCCATGCATGTGGGCATGACTGACACAAGTGACATCTCGAGGTCTGCACTGCCCACACAGCACCCCCCACATCCCCATCTTCCACGGGATCTCCTGGGCACCTGGGCTTTTCTTCTGGGCCTCAGCACCATCCACTGCCTCTCTTCACTGGTGGTTGTCTCCTCTCCCACATACCCCGGCCTCTAGGTCCAGGGGTCACCTTTACCCTGTGGCCACCACCCTAAGTGAACCATAAACTGAACGTCTACTGTTGGCCACTGACTTACAAGGGCCACCTGCCAGGACCCCCAAGGGCGTCACATCTAGCCGGCTGGACACCTAGAGACTTTGGCTCAGCCTGGGGGAGGGCCCTGTGCTTTCCGGGGAATCCTGGCCCTGGCCGGCAGGTTCTGAGGAGGCATCAGGAGTTTCTCTGGACTGGCACCAGGGGGATCCAGGGCTTGGCAGCTTCATGTCGATGCAGGGAGAGAGCTTCCCAGAAACTAGGGGTTGTAAGAGGAAATGGTGCCCTGGGTCATGGGGCCAGCGGTGCACCCCAGGACACAGCCCCAGCCCCTCCACTGTCTGCACCCTTCCAGGAGGCTGCCACTGGGCGAGACCTCAACCCACATAGAGGAGGTGTGGACTTTCAAAAGGGCTCCAATGCGTGTGGACACAAACTTCACCAACTAAAGGTTAAGGTCAAAGACAACATCTGCATACCAGAGACCTAAACAGAAGCAGACTTCAGGGATCAGAGTGTGTAAAAGGCAAGGAGCAAGCTGTATGGGGCACCCTAGGCATGTGAAGTCTGTCACTCACTAAAGCTCAGCGCTGAGGAGCTGCCCCAGCAGGAGAGGCCCAGGCAGACAAAAACAAGACCGGGTTTGTTTGGTTTTGGTTCTGTGGTGCAAGGGATTGAACCCACGGCCTCGCACACGTTACCAAGAGCTCTTTGAGCTACAGCCCCAGCCTGGACGGCTGGTTTTGACCATCATGGGGTCAGGCATGACCCAGGAGGAATGTGACAGGGCCTGGGAAGACCTGCAGGGCCTAACGCCCTCACTGAGCACATCCTTCTCCTCCCCACCCACTGCCGGTCCTCCCCCACTCCTCCCCCACCAGGTTCCCACCTGATTTTCCGGAGCAATGTGTGGAAGGGCCGGAAAAGCTCAGACATATCTTCCACTTTGCGGTCCAGGTTCAAGGGTCCATCCGCGTAGACCACGAGGCCACTGTAGTAGAGATACACAAGCCACTCCAGTTACCCTGTGGCCCCCTTCGAGTTGGTCTGGGGCCATGTGGTGGCTCCACCTCCCAGTCCCAGTCTCACCCTCTGTCCCTCGTGTCTGGGTCTTACAGAAGCTTAGAAAAAAGCAATGAAAATGATCACACAGACTTTCTCATCTTCTGGAGCTGACTGGTGTGTGTTCACAAGAGGGATTATAAAATCATCCCAGGAATAGATTCATCCACATTAGTGTTGCAGTCAGACAAACCAGCATGGAGATTTGTTGGTTAAACCCACCTCCTCAGCAGTGAAGGACCAGGCACTGGGTTTCAACTGATCTTTGCAGCTTCTGAGAACAAGACCTCAAACCGTCCTCTCCAAAAGCAAAACACAAGCTGGAGAGCAGAGGTCACACCTGGACATCCAGTCCTCCTGCGGGGCCCCTCCCCAGCACAGCTCTTTCCTCACTATCCCTAGGCTGGCACCCAGAGCAACACCTGCTGAAGGTCACTCCTCTCAGGTGCCACCTCCAGCTGGCCCAGCACTTGCAACCCCGCTCAGCTACAGAGAGAGCTCCATCGGCCATAGCCGACCTCTGTCCTTGAGCCGCGTCCCTCTGGTAGCTTCCCCTGGGTCCCTGGGCACCTCCTCCTTGGGCATTGAGCAGGGAAGCCCAGGCCTGTCTGTAGAACAGAGAGATGGCTCATCCTGCAGAGGCAACAGAGTTGGTCTTCCTGTCAGGCTTGGGAAAACGGCATCAGAACTGGAGGACCGGGCTACCTTCCCTAGGTGGAAGCTTGGGTTTCATGCTTAAAAGAAGATTCACAAGTCACAGCAAGGACCTGGATCTGCTGTGCAGTCTGCCCATGGGCGCTGCCCAGGTCTGTCCCGTCCCCTACTGGCCCTGCGCTTGCTGATGTGCGGCGGGGGAGGAATAAAGAGGCTGCTGGGCAGAGCGTTCCTTGCGGGATCCTGTGGCTGCGGCTCGGCCCAGCAGCACCACCAACACTCCTGCAAGGTCCACACCTGGGTCACGCCCAGAGAGCAGCCACTCACACCCAGCAAACGGTCCTCTTCCACATGGTCATAGCCCAGAAGATCCTCGGGTGGAGCAGGGTGGGGAAGCTGGTGAGGCCTCCTATGCGGCTGCAGACAAAGTCAGGAATGGTGAATTCAAGAAGTTTGTGAACCCAACTGGGTACCAGCAGGAGTGGCAGCTGGCCCCTGGCAGTTACCTGTTGAAGGCCCACTCTACTGGCCAGCACTGGCCAGGCCATCTGGCACCCCACGTCTCCTGGGAGCTGAGTGGGAGCACAGAGCTAAGGAGGCCCGTCACCTTCCCAGGGTAACTAGCCATCTCCAGAAGATGGACATCACGCTGACCTCCGGCAGCGGGCCTTCCCTTGACCAACACCGGAGAGGATGGCTTCACTGGTGATGCCTTTCCCACAAGGTCATGGCTCATTCAACATAGTGGGGGTATGTGAAAGTGGACTTCAGACTGGTGGCCTATTTATCCTTCAGTTGAAGAAATGCTTGACCCAAATGGCCCCCTTCCACAAAAGACCAAGTGGAGAAAGGTGGACCTCACACGGGCCATCACCTGTAGTGCTGCCTACTGCTAAAGGCACCACTGTGCCGCTCGAAGCCAGGACACATTCCCTCCCACCACGAACCGGCAGTCAGGAAGAGCCTCCCAAAGCCAAGAGGCTACTTCTCACCTGCACTTGGTTTCCCTCTGAACACTGGACAATCCCAGGCAAAGGAGACCCCGGGTGGGCTGCTTATCTGCCTCATGGGCAGAGGACCCATCCTCCGGGACCAAGTCCCTGACACGCACATGTCAGTGCAGTGCTCTGTTGTGTAAGATTTCTCACAGAGGGACGGAAACTGAGGGCCTCGGAGTGGGCTCTTCCAAGGCCCCATGTCCTACCCAGATCTGCTCTGGCTTGGACCTCTGGGTGCACGTTATCACCTACCCTTGCCAGTTTTTCCTTCATCAAATGAGACAGACAGCATCATCTGTGGGGTCCTTTCTAACTTACAGATTCTATGAGCGATGTCAATTCTATTGTGGTATATAGTGAGAATTCATCATTGATCACCTTTTAGCTATTTTTCCAAGGAAATCAGTGTCTTACACTGTTATGATGCATCCTGTGTGGGCCAGTGATGGTATGCTGAGGCCCAGAGCTCTGAACATACAGCAAGATCTGTGGCGTGATTCTACCATTTTTTTTTTTTTTTTGAGACAGGGTCTCGCTTTGTAGTTCAGGCTGGCTCTGAGCTCACTATGTAGCCCAGGCAAGTCAGCAATCCGCCTGTCTCTGCCTCCTGAGTGCTGGGATTACAGGCATGAGCCACCATGCCCGGCACTGTGGTATGTGGTATTGATTGCTGGTGGGCATGAGTCTCCATGCCCAGCATTGTATGTGGTTACAGGGATCAAACTCAGGACCTTGTGCTTGCGAGGCAGGCGCTGGAACCGCTGAGCTAACCCTCCGGCCCCTACCATCTTTATCTTTTAACATGAAGGGGCAGTGGCTCAGAGGGGCAGGTATGAGCCTTGCCACCTCCCTCTCCAAAGCCTTCTATGCATGTGAAGTGTGTACTAAATGGGGAAACCTGTATAGGAGAAAGGGAATGGAGACTGTGAAGTAGCCATATTCAGGGTACCCAGTATCTTGGAAAAGAAATAGGAAATGCCAGCTTAGCCTGTACAGATGTAGACTTGCTGCCCAGGGCCTGCAGGGAGGCCAGCAGGCAGGAGCCCCGGAAGAAGCCCCTTGCACATCGCAGCTGAGGCCAACTGCAGAATCCCCTTGCACTCGGGACCTCGGTGCATTTCCTCTACCCAGCGACTGCCTGGCCCAGGCCCACCTGTGGACAAGGGCAGCACACAGTGCTCAGGGTGTGCTGACTGCAAGTCTACCTCCGCCAGAAGCACCTTCAAGCAGCATCCTGACTGGCTACTGAGGCTCAGCCCAGCTGACACTGAAAACTGTCCCTCACAGGGCCCAGCTCACCCCTCTGGAAGCATCTGCCACCTTTTCCTACTGTGCAGACTCAGGACAGCGCCCCTTCCCCACCGAGTGGTCTTGGTGCTTTGCAGGGACCAGTGGTCACAGATGTCTGAGGGTACTTCCGGCCTCTCAGTTCTACTCCCTGGTCCTTCCTGCATTACAGAGCAAGCACCACGCCAGTCTGCTTTGTAGGATTTGCAGTCAGCTGGACAAGTCCTCCACCATTGCTCTTCTTTCTCAGCATTGTCTTCAGAGCCCCTGCAGTTCCACGCGAACTTGAGTAACAGCTTTCTCCTCCACATAAGGGAAGAAGCAGCAGGGGCTGGGTGGGGACCATGGGTGCCATTCACCATGGAATGCTGCCACCCTAACAGGTTAGGCCTTTCCATCCATAAACACGGTATTTCTTTGCAGTTTAGATCTTCTTTAATTTTTTCAGCATCCATGTCTTTTCACTTCTTTGATTACATTTATTCCTAGGTATTTTATTCTTTTCAGTACCACTGCAAATATCATATTAAAATCACATTAACTGCATGCAGTAGAATAATATTCACCCTTTAAAAAGGAAGAAATTCTCTTACTTGCTACACCACAGGGGAACTCTGACATTATAGCAAGTGAAATGATTCATTCATAAAAGGACAAATCCTGTGTGATCCCACTTAAAGAGGTCCCTAGAGTGGTCACGTCCACAAAGACAGAGCAGTGTGGTGGGGCATAGGAGACCAGTGTCCAGTGGAGATGGCCTCAGGCAGGTGGGGCTGCGTGGTGGTGATAGCTGCACAGTGTGAATCTGCTGACGACCCTGACAGCCTGCTCACACAACTAGAACAGAAAATGGTGTCATCCATACTTTATCACAATAATAAAAGAATGTTTGTTGCTTAACTTTCTGATTATCAAGTTTTATCCGTCACATTAAGAATTTTGTAAAGGAAACACATGGTATTTGGTAACAACTGTGGATGTTTCTACATGACATCTAGGAGTTTTCCTTAAAACCGCATTAAGGGCTGGAACAGTGGGGTGAGTGTATGGTGTGGGGACTGCAGTGGGCTGTTGGTATCACTGAAAGCTCTAAAGTGTTTGCCATCGTTGGGCTATCATTTTAAATCAGTCTCTTAATTCTGGATATCCGCCCCTCTCAAATTTTTTTGGTTACAAGTAATACTTTGGGATAATCTTGCACTGAGGATTTAGTTTGTCTTGCATTGCAAGCACAAGGTCCTGAGTTCAATCCCTGGTACCACACACACACACACACACACACACACACGGATAATCTTTAACACACATTTAAAATAAATCTTAATGCACATTTGTGCCCTGTCAGACCACTGTAACAACACTCTGCAGCAGACCCTGCTACCAGACTCCAGGCACCAAGGGTACCCTGGTGAATAAAGGGGCAGCATGCCTGTTTTGGTGAGGAGACATACATATTACACAAACACCACGATGGGAGAGCCCAGACAGCAAACCTACAGAAACAGAAAACAGTGGTGTCCCCAGGACGTGTGTCTGGTCATAGGGGTGGTGGCAGACATGACAGGTAAAGGGTATAGGTGGGTAGGGATGTGGGTAAAAATGAGAATTAACTTGTGTCATATACTGGTACAAATTCCCCAATGTTGTGTGTGATTGTGAGCTGTATATAAAATGTACCAATAAAGAATTCAATTTAAAAAACAGAGTACAGGCATCTTTGCAAAGGCAAGGTCAGCGAGCCTGGCCGCTGTGCCGTGCGCCTGTGCTCAGGCACAGATGGCAACAGGAGGAGATCAGGAGCTGAAAATCAGGCAGCTGCAGGAACACCGTGCCTGACTCGTCTGACCCCGGTGACTGCCCAGGTGCAGCCTGGGGCCCCCGGTGCACACTCAGCTGAGAGGGCAGCAGCAGAGTGGGAAGGGCCAATATGGTGGCCACAGACTCGCAGGATCCAAGGGAGGCAGCCTCACACGTGGCAGACAGTCCTTGGTGGGTAGGTAACTGCTGGACGCTGTGCCTCCTGACCTGCGGGGGCCCATCAGAGAGGCAGCACCCCATGTTCCCAAGGCTACATCCAGCCCCCAGCACAGGGCCCCTGAACGATCCAGAGCCCGTCCTGCTGACAAAACAAGGTGCGGCTCTGAGCGGTTCTGCTGTTTTGTTTTTAAACAAGGGGAAGAGGTAAGAACCCAAAAGGCTCACTGAGTCCACTGAAATGAGTCTGGCCACACTGAGGCCTTTTCCTGGGTTGAAAACCATAATGGAGCCATGAAGCCACCAAAGAGGCTCTGTGCACCAGGGTGGGGCCTGCCTGCACCCAGTCACTCCAAGCCACTTTGTACTGGCCCTGAGGATGCTGGTCCTCCAGCTAAGCACCCTCAGGGGAAGGGAAACTCCCAATTCTACCAATTAATAAAGGGATTAAAGTGGCCCCTTTGTTCCCCTCCTATAACAGGACCTAGCCAGCCCTGTCAGCCTGTGTCCTCAGGAAAGAAAACTCTGATGGAAAAGGAGGAGGGGGTGGCTAGGGCACCGAGCCATTAGAAGATTCCAGAAAAATATGGAGGGTTAGATAGTCCCCAGAGGACACCCCAGAGATGTCCCAAGGAGAACTCTGAGGAACACATGGACAGCCAGACTGGCTGACCTGCACGCCAGATGCTCCCCACCTGCCCCTGTCCCTGTGCGGGGCGAGGCACACTCTGTGCAGGGGAGCCACACACTGCCCTGGACCCCACTGTGGTCCAGCACTTGCCATGTGCCTGTGCCCCAGGCCTCTTCATGGCCAGGCCAGGGTCCATCCTGGCCTCGCACCTGCCACACACTCCCTGGCCACACCCTACAGGTCAGCATCTCCGGCAGTGTCTGTCCCTGGTCTCCCCACCCCACTCTCCCAGCCCCGCACCTGACAGCCAGCTTTCAAGGCCACTTTCTTTGCCACAAAGCCAGAGGCTCCCCCTCCACTTCCTCCACAGCCACTTACCCCCATGAGCGCCGCCTTCCTGGCAGCAAGGGTGCAGGCCCTGGCCCCAGCCCCAGCCTGTGAACAAGCAGCAGGCACCCGTCTCCACCCAGAGATGCCCACAGGCACCTTAGCACTCCCGGGCTCAGGTCAGGATCTGGCAGTGAGCTCTGCCCACCCCAGGGCTGCTGTCCCTTGCCAGCAGGAAGGCTCCCCACCGGCAACCCTACCATGCCCTCTACTGGGAGCCAGGGGCACCTTGTCCTCCTGGCACTGCGGCATTGCCCTGGAGGCAGCCCCTGCGTGTAGGGTGCACCTGTGACTCACGAGCTGCCGTCCACCGCACCTGTTCCGTGGCAGATGGCAAGGGTCTGGCAGTCTCACTCGCTGCCCCGCAAAGCTAAGCAGGAGGTGCTGGGGCTACTCAGCTTCTGCTGGGGAGCCCCAGTGGCCCCTCAAAAGCTGAGGGATGGGGTGTGTTATGGGCCCTATCCGGATGTCCCCCAAAGGGCTCACAGGTGAGCGGGGTCCACAAACGGTGGCTGTGATGTCTCTGGCGCGGCTGGGAGGTGCCCTCCTCCCTGGAGCAGCTGCTTCCCACTTGGCTGCCATGGGCTGTTCTCCTCTGTGACGCCCCTGCCTTGGGGCCAGCTGGCTGGGCTGAAGCTCTACAGACTGAGCTGAGAGACACTCCCCCTCACTCGGCGTTCAGGCTTCCCTGTCCACGAGGACATGGCACACGGGCAGGACTGCTGCCAGCACCCTGCGGGGCACTCACCACACAATGGCCAGCCGGGGGATGGTGAACATGAGTGCAGGCTCGTAGTCGTCGATCATGTCCTGGGTGAGGTACCCACAGTCCAGGGCCCTGGCGGGGCGAAAGGGAGTGAGCAGCATGCCCCACTCCTGCCTACACCCCGGCCCTTCCCCATGGAGGCTGACGCTGGAGAGGCTGCACTGTCCACACGGCTCTGAGGAGATGTGCCCTCTTCTGGGGGTGGCCATGGCTTCCACCTGCCCCTCCACCTGCTGCACTCGGTCCCAGAAAGGGTACAGGTGAGGTGTGGGGCAGTGTGGAGGTCAGAGAGCCAGCGGGGTGGCGCTGTGCCTGGCCAGGAGACCAGAGTGCCTCCAGCTCCGAGAAGAACCCAGAACAAATGCCCCCACGGAGCTGACACCTCCCCAGGACAGGCCGCCATCTCCCTCCACACAGCAGCTGGCTTTCTCCAGCCTGGAAGCAGGCGTGGCTGCCATGGAGACTTCAAGATCAAAGGCCCTTCCTGTCACCACACTTTCTGGCAACTTAAAAATCTCTCTCAGGGGCTGGGGATTTAGCTCAAGGGGTAGCGCACCAACCTTGGAGGCACAAGGGCCCGGGTTTGATCCCTGGTATCGGAAAAAGAAAAAATCTCTCTCAAAGAATCAGGAGTGAACACTGTTAGTGTCTTATAAAAGTAACAAACTTGTGATGTGGGTGCTGGTCAATTGCACAACTAACACCACAGCAAAGCAGAGAAACACCGACCCCCCACATCCACTCAGAGTCTGCATCTGGTGACACTGATGGATCACCCCACAACTGCTCAGCAGGCCCAAAGCCCGTCATGGCTGTGACAGTGAGGAGCTGGATGTGTGGGGGAGGGGCAGGCGCCAGCCTTCCTCCTCTGCCCAGAGAAAGACTGGGGCAGATCAGTGGAGGGGGAGAGGGAGACCCTGCCCTCTGCCACCTGCCAGAGGGAATGGGCTGGGGCCAGAGGACCAGGCACCTGTTGCAAGGCCTGACCCAGGGCTGCCCCTCTCCAGTCCTTACCTCTCCACAGTCTCACAGAACAGCACGATGACTTCCTGCTGCACGTAGTACTCCCTGGGGGACTTCACGGGCACCATGGCAGAGACGTAGCTGCAGACACAGCAAGTGCATCAGGCCCTGAGCCTCCTGGCCTCCCAGCTTTGCAGTGACTTCCACAGCACAGCTCCTGTGAGGCAGGGCCGGGGCGTCTCGGAGCCTGCAGCCCTGCCTCGTGTCAGCCTGCTGCCACCCAGGCCATCCCTACCACGGAGCAGTGGCCACTCCCTGACACCAGCCTGGTGGGAAAGCACGTGGGAGAGTTGCCGGACAGCTCCATGTGCTTCGCTGTGGCCGAGTCAGGCCACACAGAGCTCTGTTGAAGGCCTGTGAGCCCCGGGGTGGCCTGCTGGCTGTTCCCAAATGAAAATATGTCTTTCCTTCTAAACCACTAATTTTTTCTTCCCATGAAAGCTTGTTGAGAATATCCAAAGAAAAGAGAAGAAAGTAAAATCCAGCAGCTCATGCCCTTCACTAGAGAGAAAGCTGCCCCAGAAGCCCTGTGCGGGTCTGAGATGGACATGCAAGCTTGCCAACGGGGCCACTGAGTCCTGCCCACTCCCATGCATAGCAAGTTGTGCACAGAGCAGTGGGGTTCTTGCAGGGCCCCTGGGCACTGACCCAGAGGGCACAGAGACCTCGGCTCCACTCCCTCTGGAAGGCCCTCATGCCACACTGTGCCACCCAGGGGTTGCCCACACCAACAATGGCACCAAGCCCACATAGGATGCTCCCTGCACAGGTCTCACTTTTTCTCATTTTGTTTGTTTGTTGGGCTTTTTGTTTTATTTTTAGGGTTTTTCTCAATATTGAGGATTAAACCCAGGACCTTTGCACTGAGCTGTATCCCCAACTCTTTTCTTTTCTTTTTGAGATGCTAAGTCACTAAGTCACCAGGCTGGGCTGGAACTTAGGATCCTCCTGACTCAGCTCCCAGAGCACTGGAATTACAGGTGTGCCTAGAATGGTGGAATTCCTTAGCTAAAAATATGAGGACTGGAACACCAACTCTAGAGCAAAGGCCTCGACTCCCCACACTCAGGGGCTTGCCAGGGCCATCAGGGTCACCTGAGCTCAAACTCAGCAAACAGGACATCAAAGTGCCTCAGTGCCTCCCGCATCTTCTCTGTGTAGGTGCTAAGGTCGCGTAGCGCCTGGTCACGGAGGGCGCCCCGCACATCCTCCAGGCTTCGAGTCAGCTCCTTAGCCAGTGGCCGCATGGCCATGCTCTCCAGCTCCCGGTTCATGATGATGGAGCCGGCAGCCAGGCACTGTAGGAGGAAGACACACTGAGGGGTGCTCAGGATCCAGGCCCAGCCCAGCACCCCAGGCCTCAGTGGTCCCTGCTCCAAGCAAACATGGCAGCAGTGACATGTCCCTTCCTGTGACCACCTGGTCCCACCTGGACTCCAGGGCAGGAAGGGAAGGGAGAGCTGATGTGAGGTGCGTGGGCTCAGGGCTCTGTGCCAAGACCTCCCTCCAGTCCTGCCCAAGGGTGACTGCCACAGAGCAGAAGTCCCCGGAGGTAGCATGTGACATCCCATGTCCAGCCCCCAAGCACACGGGCCTGGCTGGCAAGCCACAGACTTGTGTGCGGACGTGCTCAGGGTTCAGCCATACCTGATGGTCCTTATACCCACACCTGAGGCCTGGCAGCCCTTGGCTCCTGACATTTGCTGGGCTCTGGAGTATGGTACAAGCACCAAGTTTCGCCAGCTGCTCTGGGCTGTGGGGTGTACCCAGCCCCAGGAGACCCCCTGAGACAGACCGGGGATCACTAGCCCATGTCTTGTCGGGACAAGAAGTGGTTTCCTGGGTGGCCAAGCAAAAGGCCGCTGATTCCCTGGAGGGAGCTACGGGGAACAGGCTTGGAAATGGCACCCTGTTCACACATGCCTTGCCCAGCGGTAGGCCACATCTGGTGACCCTCACAGCAGCCCAGAGGCTGGCAGCCAATAGGCACTCAGAGCCCTGGAGCCTCGAGGACTCGATCACCTGGCCAAGCTGAGGGAAGAGAGGCAAGTTACAGGAAGTGACTGGGCTGGGGACACACTGGTCCTGCCAGCTCCTTCTCTCAGTGCCTTAGTTTCCTCACTGGGAGATGAAGATAAAGCTCTGACCAGCTGCTGGCACATGCAACAAGAGTAAGGCCTGGCACACCCGCCCCTGGCGTTATCACCGCCATAGGTGGGAGGCGGGGAGCTGCCATTCTGTGTGTGCATGTGAGTGTGTACCAGGAATGGAACCCAGGGCCTCACATGTGATAGGCAAGTGCTCTACCTCAAGCTGCACCCCCAGTCCCTTTTTTAAATTTAATTTTTATTTTGAGACAAAGTCTCACTAAGTTGCCTGGGCTGGGCTTGAACTTTTGATCCTCTTCCTCCCGAGTGTCTGGGACAACAGGGCTGCACCACCCCCCAACTGGCACTCCTATACTTGACACTAGTGTGGCCACACTTCAGAGCCACGTGTGGGTCCTGGGGTCGCAGTGTCGGGGCACTCAAGGCGTCCCCAGAATCCGTGTGCAGCTTTGGGGGCCTTTAGGGCACCCGGCTCCACAGGCGCAGACCACACCCTCTGTGAGCCAGCAGCCCAAGCAGTCGCCGCTACCTCAGCACCAAACCACAGCTGGCCGGCCAGGTTGTCCTGGCGGATCTCCTCAGGGAACTTGACGCAGAAGTCCCGGGGCGCGCGGTCCTGCGGGATGCACTCATCCATGATCTGGTTGATGATGTTTAACACGTTGTCCTGAAAGCAAAAGGGGACAGCACGCTGGTCAGTGCCCTGCAGGCGGCTGTCAAGTCCTGTGGGAAACAGACAGCCGAGCTCCAGGAACAGCCACCGCTGTCTGATGGCCGGAGAGTCAAATCCTCAGGGCGCCCAGAGCTGGGGAGGCTCCTACCTGCAGCAGGATGACTGTGTGTTCTTGGGACACCGTGCCACCACGGTGCTCTGACTTTGTGCCTGGGGTGGTGCTGGAAGCCTTCCCGGCACCAGGCAGGGGGCCCCTGGCCCTTATTTACCTAGGCGTTGCCCTGCTGCCCACCCTCACTGGACGCCCCGATTTGGGCCCCAGGGCTGTGCAGCCCAGGCCAGGCCATCCACTGCCCTATCGCTGGGGCTGGTCTGCAAAGTGGAAACTGACCCGCTGTCTGGAGGACCAAGGGAGCTAGTTTGCAAAACTCTCAGCTCATCTGGCCCAGGCCAAGCCTCAGTACTCAGCAAGGCTGTTTGAAAGACTCCTCCAAGTGATTTTTACCTCCTGCTGCTCTGAACACAAAGCACCTCCCTCTCTTTCAACTGCCCTACTCTAAACATCCACCTTTGATTCCACAGGACGACAAGAATACTGCATGCTTAAAAATTTTTCCTTCAATTTTTTTTTTTTTTTTGCTTTTTGGAGACAGGGTCTCGCTTTGTAGTTCAGGCTGGCCCTGAGCTCACTATGGTGCCCAGGCAAGCCGCTGCGAACTCAGCAATCCTCCTGTCTCTGCCTCCCGAGTGCTGGGATTACAGGCGTGAGCCACCACGTCCGGCATTGTAGTATGCGGTGTTGATTGTTGGTGGGCGTATCTCCACGCCCAGCATTATATGTGGTTACCGGGGATCGAACTCAGGTCCTTGGGCTTGCGAAGCTGGCACCAGAACCTCTGAGCTAACCCTCCGGCCCTTTCCTTCAATTTTTTAAACAAAAAATTATGAATGCACATTCATCACAAGAGGTCAGAAAAGTGTCCCTGGTGGAAATCCCCTGCTGGCTGGGCCCATTTCCTTCCCATTCCTGTGCCCTGTGGGCCGCTCCTGGTGGTGGCAGGGGTCTGTTCTAGCTGCCCTCTCCTCTACTGCTAGACTCCCCAAGCCTGGCTCTCACTGGAGGCCATGCAGGGCCGGCCATCCTCTGCTTCAGGGCACTTCCTGTGCTTCTAATTCTCCACAGGAGATAATGCTGCCATCGCCACAGGGTGCTTAGGGCTCTCAGTTGGGTTGATTCCCTCAGGACCCACTGGTTCTAGACCCCAAATTAGAACTCAGGGTGCAGACTGCAGCCAGGCTCTGATTAGCTGCTGCCGAATTGTTCTCCAGAAAGATGGCTCCAAACGATCCTCTCACCCTTGGTGATTCTGAAACCTCTACACCCCTTCCTTCTGCCTTCTGAGACCTGAGTTTCCTTCTTGGAAAAGAGATGAGAACTCGCCATGGGTGGGGAGACACACTCTTTCTAGTGTAGTAACACTGAAGCGAAGTCTGCAGCATGAGGAAATAATGTTAATGAAGCCTTACCAACACAAACAATAAGAATAAGAGCCAGCCAGCTGAAGTGGTCCTGCTGTCATTTCTTTCTAAAAGGCTCCTGGGTAGGAAGGTCCCTTTCTCACAATTCAAAAAACTCAAGAGCAAAACACAGCAATAATAGCACTAGTGCTCAATAAATTCCAACCAAGTGTTAGAGGGATCAGCCAGGCACACCTATGATCCCAGCTTCTCAGGAGGCCAAGGCAGGGGTCCCAGTGAAAGGAGTTGGGTGTAGCTCAGTGAAGAGCACTTGCCTAGCAGGTTCGAGGTCCTCGCTCCATCCCCAGCTCTGCAAGGAAAGGGCAAAGCATCAGCGTGGTGCCTGGCACGTGCAGCTTCCATAGCAGAGCTGGCACCTGCACCCTGCCTGTACCCCATGGCCAGGACTGCCCAGGAAGGTTTCACTTGACACTCTCAGAAGTCCCCAGTGCCTTGCATGGGGTGCCTCACAGGGTAGCAGCACACATTGCTGGGACTTCTAGAAAGACAACTATCCAAGTCTTTCAGCCACCTGGCACACTGCAGAGGGAGACTTCAAGTTGGCACAGACAGCACCAGGTGGGCCCAGGAAGCCATGTTTCAGAGGCCACAGGAGAAGAGCCAGTGCCCCTCCAGGATCCAGCAGAGAGAGTGGCTGGTCATGGCTCCTCCACAGACCCGGGGATAAAGGAAGATGCGTGTCAGCCACAGTCTGGGCCTAGCTGTGCTCCCTGCAGGGCTGCACATCACAAACCTCCCAGGATGTCCCTTGGCGCCTGGCCTGGGAAGGGACACTGCCTCTCTGCCAGACACTCTCAGACTCACTGGAAACAGCCCTTTGTCATAGGCCCCACCATCTAATGACAAGCACCCAGCTCCCGGAGAAAGGCGGTAACGGGACAACAGCCATCCCTATAGGCAACCACCCCCGCCCTTCCCTCCAGCAGGACCCTAGGGTGCTGGCCTCCTCCTCTGTGGGCAATGGCCTGGCAAGAGCTGCTTCTAGTCCTTCCTTTGTTTGATAAGGTTGGCTAAGGATTTGTCAGTTTTGTCTATCCTTTCAAAGAACTTACTCTTTGATTCATTGATTTTTTGGTATCATTCTCAGTCTCCTTGGAGCTGATTCTAACATGAGCTCCTGGGAGCAGGGGGCCAGGCTGGAGGGGCCTGAGCACTGTGGCTGAGGCCAAGAGCAAAGAGTTGGCCAGAAAAGCCACCCTGGCCACAGGCACGGTCCTTGCCTGTGTGAGTTCCCTTGAGGCAGGCCAAGTGGAGGAGGAGGGGACCCCAAACTGGACCATGCTGGAGCAAAATCCAGGCTCCCAGCCCTCCTCCAGTGTGGCCACTCTACAAAGGACACAGAGGTGCGAGCCCAGGGTTGCAGGGACAGTGATGGTCAAACACACGTCAGCGCCGCTCCCAGAACACAGGATCCAACACGCGCTGAGAGGATCTAGGCATGGCAGGAACCGGATGTGTGTGTATAGGCCTGTAATGTCAGCACTCAGGAGGCTGAGGCAGAAGGTTCTCAATTGCAAAGCCAATCTGCACTATCTAGCAAGGTCAAGGGTAGCCTGGACTGTATAGTGAGACCCTGTCTCAAAAACAGCCCAACAAAATAGACTTCCTGGGCAAAACACACAGAAATGGCCCTGATCTATGTGAAGGTCTTGCCTGAAGATCACTTGACAAAACTGCACCGTCCCTCACTGTCCTGGAGATCCCCAAGCGTCTGGTGCCGCAAAGCAAACCGTGTCAGCTGGGGTATTTTTGGCAGCAGTTTGCAGGGCACTCTGTTTATCATGCAGCAGCAGCTCTGCACAGTGAGTCAGCGCAGCGCACGGTCATGGCACCCCCACACTGCATGCACAGCCAAGACCTGGCTAAGACCCGGCCCTCCCACTGGCTTTCCTCACTGCCTGGCTCTGGCGTCTGCCACCTGCACTCCACTCTCCACCGAGTGCTTTTGTGGTACTCCCTGAAGAGCCACACGCCACAAGTCTCCAGAACATCCCTCGGCACCTGGCATGGGAAGGGGTCCTGCCTCTCTGCCAAACCCTGCTTCCCGCTGCCTCAGTCTGATGCCCCCAGCACCTCTACTCCCGACCCTGAGGAGGCCCCTGTGGTGCGTGAGCCCGTGACAGAGCCTGAGGGTCCTCTGCCCCATGCCCGCTGCTCACCTGGCAGGAGCGGAACTGGCTGACGAGCAGCGTGCAGCGTTGTGGGTCCTTCCGCCCGTCCAGGCTATCCAGCTCTGCGGCCACCTGGTTCAGCTCCTCGTCGGCATAGTAGAACTGGGCCAGCAGCTGCGGATCGGACCTCTGGGGAAAGAGACACCAGCACATGAGAAAAGGTGACGGGGTGGGGGGGGACACAGTCACTGCCAGGCCAAGTCTCCAGCCCTGAGCAGCAGCCAGCTGTCCCCTCAGATTCCTGCAAATGTCTCAGAACACTACCGGGTGGAGGGGCAGGCCACCACTGCCAGGATCACTGCTCAGACTTGGCTTAGTCCCACAGCCTGTGTCCCCATCCACCATAGAAAGACAACGGGCTCTGCAAGATGAAAGGCTCCCAGAATGCAGGACGGCAAAACAGCTCTTGGGAGAGATAGGATTCTCGGATCTGAACCGAAACGAGAACGGGGCACCAGAGGAAGTTGCCAGGGCAAGACAGCATATTCTGCACAGAAAAGCAAAAGCACAGATGGTTCCTAGCAGCTTGACAGCCCTGCTCTCTGGACACCTCTCAGCCCTTCCAATCCAGCCTCGGTACAGGTAATGCCTCTGTTCAGGGCTCCCTTCACCCCAGACTCGGAGGGCTCAGGAAGGTGAGGACAGCTCACTCTGAGCAGTATCTAGGCTACCCAGCCTTCTTACTCGGGTCTGCTGGCCATGGCCCTTCCATCCACACAGAGCACTGCTGATGGACCTCGGGGCCCCACATATGGCCACCGCTGCACCAGGGACCAACAGCCCCTTCCCTGGACATGAGACTCAAGGAGGAAAGGGGCACGGGGAAAAGGTCACGAAGCCCTCACACATGTTTCTCTAGCTGTAAAAGGAGTTCATTAAGGCAGGTCCTCTTCAAGATGACTGGTGTCCCCCAGAGAAAAGAGTAGGCCACAGACACTTGCAGAGATGGATGGAGGATGCAGAGAAGACACGGACTAGACCGCCTGCCACCAGGACGCGAAAGGATGAGTTTCTACCACGCAAGCTGCCTGCCTTGGGTGCGTAGTTAGGGAGCCCCAGACACAGACTGGGTGGGCTCCGCAGAAGCAGGGTTCAGGTCTTCCCCTCGGGGGTATCCACCAGGGCTGGACATGGTTCTCAGAAAGTCCCCTAAGTGACGCGACTCAAAGGCAAAACCTGAAATCTCCAAAAGATGCTGCAGACCTTGTCCAGCCAACAGCCCCTCTCGCACTGGGCCTCTGAGTAGTTCAAATGGCCCCTGAGCCATCTTTGATGTGGGCAAACAGCAAGCACGTGTGTGATCACAGGCTGTGCAGCTCCAGGGGCAAGGGCATCAAAAACAAGGCATCCAAAAGCCACCCCACATGAACGTTTGTTTTCTGATTGACGCCATGACTACAAGTGAGAACAGGCTCCAAAGCCCACCTCGCTTCCCCTAAGAAGCACCCAGCAGGCACCTGGGTGCTGTGGATCTGACCAGGAACACACAGGCAAAGGCCTGCCGGTTTTTCCTGATGTGTGTGAAAGCCCTTAAATCAGGCTACAAATGTGTAGACCACTAAAAAACAAGATCTGCTGTTGTACATGTACGCACGCACATGCATACACACACAAACGCACACACACAGGACAGAAGAAATAAGGAATATTCAGGAAAAAACAGCTGAAATATAAAGGGCCTTCTCTATTTTGGTTACATGCTCAGTTGGCCCCCCACCCCCTCAGCACCAGTGCCTCAGATGAAGTCTCAAGCTCCATGTGTCTGCCAGCAGTGCCACAGGGTGGGAGCGAAACACAGTTATTAGGTGTCAATCACACCCACCTGAGACCCCTGCGGATGCTGTGCAAGACAAACCTCCAGGCAGGGGTTCCAGGAAATGGATTAACAAATCTCACAAAATTCAATTTGTTCTGATTAACAGAACCCAGACAAAATTGAGAATACTGAATTTCCATTTCCAAGTGCACAGAACTTGAGAGCAACATGCTCATCAGGCGGCACCAGTGCCATCTCTGGGGCTGGCTGCCCACAGGAAGCGGCCATGGGACAGAGGAAGACTGGACGGACACAGCTGTGCTGGCCTGCCCAGCTCACACTAACACTTTAACACGTGGTCTCAAGCTCTTAATATCTTCAAGTAAACTGCTCAAAACCAAAGGAACTGACTAGGGTGACATAGTTTACTAAAATATGTAAGCTAAACATTGTAAAATAATACAGTGGCACCCAGAAAGAATGTCATTTTTTTTTTTTTTTTGAGACATGGTCTCACTAAGGCAACAAACAGCTTGACTCCCTGCTGGACACCACAGAGCCAGCACAGCCCAGGGCTCATTGAGCCCCTTCAGCATCTCTGCAGGGAGAGGCCCAGATCCCCCTCATGCTCCTATTTCCCCAACATAACCTCAGAAAGACATGCCATGTCGCTCCCAAGTGGTGGCATCACAGTCTTGGCCAAGCTGCAGGATAGGAGGAAGACAGCAGTGGGACAGACGGGAGGACAGGTGGCACAGCAGACCTGAGGACACCCCTGCTCTGAATGAGCCCGGAGATGAGTGAAGCCCAGAAGGCTCCTGGGAAGTCCACCCCACCCTCATTCCTAGGATGTGGGTTGAGTTCTGAACACCCGTCTCCAAAATAAACCACTCAGTGTGGGCAGCTCCATGCCACCCACCACCCCAGCACTCAGCACAGAGACTTCAGCATGTACAGTGGCTATGCATGGGGTTCAGGGGCACACAGTTCTTAGGTCAAGGAAGGGTTCTCTGCCCTGGGCCCCATCCTCTCCTGGCCTAGCTTTCCAATAAAAGCCTTGGATTCTGAATTCCAACACGAGGCCTCTGGACATTCAAACTCAGCCCACCCTGCCAGCTGACTTCAGCCCTAGCACAGTGTCACCTGTCCAGGCCATCCCTGGCATCAAGAAGACGTGGGCCGGGGATTTAGCTCAACGGTTCTGGCATCTGCCTGGCAAGTTCAAGGTCCCGAGTTCAATCCCCAATACTACATACCACAGTGTTGGGCATGGTGGCTCACACCTGTCATCCCAGCACTTGGGAGGCAGAGGCAGGAGGATTGCCGAGAGTTCAAGGACAGCCTGGGCTGCATAGTGAGTTCAGGATCAGCCTGAACTACAAAGTGAGACCCTGTCTCAAAAAAAAAAAAAAAAAAATTTAACTCAGGAGCACAGCCTCTGGTCAGGTCTAGTAACTAGTGGCTGGGCCAGTGCGCAGGCCATGCAGGCAGATCACTGCTCACTGCTGGCCCCGACAGCAGTTGCCCTGCAGGTCCAGGGGGCCTTGGGCTGCCCCAGTGCCTCGCTTTCTGGGACGCAGTGCTCAGCAATAACCGCAGTTTGCACAGGATATGCAGAGGCTGCCTGGAACAGCCTGGGCTCTGGCCCTGCCTTCCTGGAAGCAGCCTCTCAAGTTAGTGGGGAGCTGGGCTCTTCTGCCCACAGATGGAAAACATCTTCCACAGCACTGACTGGTAAGCTGTACTGCCCAAGGCAGATAAACAGGACAGGTTGTCTTTCTGGGTCCCTCCCCCCCGCGGAGGCACCTTCTGCTCACAGCAGCTTGCCTTCTGTTCCTTGCCACCTGTCGGTGCCACTTCAGGTGACTCGTACAGGACAGTATGGTGTCTGTGGATGGGGGAAAATAGATGCCAGCTCAGAATGCAGTGTGCAGGACATAAACTCCTGCAGCTGAGGGAGACAGCCACAATCGCTGCTGGTCTCCATGCAGTGCATCCTCTCCTGGAGGTGGCAGGGTTCCATGCCCAAAGCAGGGGCTTCCTTGGTTCCCAGAGAGTAGAGTCCTATAAAAACCTACATCCAATGAGTGCTGGGCCAGCGCCTGGGAGCCTCATCCCATCTGGCACGCAGTGTCTCAGTTATTTCTTGTTGCTGAGACAGAATACCCAATATCCACAAATTGAAGTAGGAAGTTTTTAATTTTACTTTTTGAAAGGTTTATTTAGCTTACAGTCTGTAGAGGTTTCAGTCCACAGCCAGCTGGCTCCAAGGTAGGATGGCATGGCAGAGGGGTGGCACAGAGGAGAAACAGTCTGTGGCAGGGTAGGCAGAGGGCAGGAAGCAGCAGCCCCTTTCTTTCATTCCCTTCTTATTCCATCCAGGCCCATTGCTTGGTGCCACTCCCACCCAGGGTGGGTTTCCTGTCTTCAGTAAATCCAGCCAGTTACATCCAGGATTTGCTAATCCAGTCAGGATGCTGATCCTGCTATCACTTGCTCATAATCCAACACCACAGACTCCCGCTCCAGTCTCTCCCCAAGCCCTACCTATGAGCACATGAGGCTTTGCAGGATGTCCACATACACACAACACTCATGCCTGACACAGGAGGACATTATTCTGACTCAGTTTCTCAACAGGCTCCTGCTGAGTAATAAGAAAGCAAAGAACTGCCCAAGACAGGTAGGGGTAGGTTCCCATGATGAGCTCACACTGGGCCTGGCTCAGCAGCTCTAGGTCCAGGCTCCCGGATGTAGCCACCGAGGGTCTGAGGTATCCAATGCCAGGCCAGGGAGGTGCTCCTGGAGCAGGCTGGTTTGCATAGACACCAGCATCTGTGCGAGTGCCATGTACCCACAGCAAGGTGACCTAACACCTGTCCCGTGGTGCAACCCAAAGGATAAGCTCTGAACTGCCACTCATGCCTCCAGCCTGACCTGGAACCACAGAGGGCCCATCTTCAGCAATACTGGGACAGCCAGGCCACCAAGAACCCCCTCTGCCCAAGGACACGACATGGTCTCTGTCAGAGGCCTTTCAGCAAGCACTGCCAGGAAGGGCCGGAGCTTTATGTTAACATACACCAGTCATGTCTAGTCCCTATAGAAGGACAGAAAGGAACCACCTCTTTAATGCTTCCAGCCCTCATCCCAGCTGAGTCACTGGCTGATGGAGAGCTGGGAAGGCACTAACCCCATCCTGGGAGATCTGCAAAGTGGCCTTGAAGCACACCGGGAGCTGGCACAGTGCAGCCCAGAGCAAGTGCTCCGTGAGTACCAGGAGTAGCAACTTGCATCTCACCATCACAAAGAAAAGCTGAGAGGTACAAGACAGCCATCCTCCCAGGCGACAGTGCCCTCCACAAGACCGCCTGTCCCTGGAGTGGCTGGCTCAGGGGTTCCAGGTCTGCCTCTCAGGACAGCGAGGGTGGAGCCCCTGTGATAGCCCAGAACTCTTCAGCTCACAACTCCGTGCTTTTACCAGCCATCCCTGGGCACCAGGCAAGGGGCATTGCAGAAAAGTGGAGGGGAGCAAGACTACGGGGTACACACAGAAGGCAAAGAACAGAGCAGGCCTGGGACAGGACAGGGTGGGCCCATGGTGAGCAGAGAGGGGTACACTTCAAGGGGCCCCCTCTGGAAACACAGAGCAGGGGTGGGCAGGTCCCCACAGCTCCAGGACCATGCTGGGGGAAGGGCTGGCCAGCAAAGGTAGTGAGGGGCCAGGAGCTGAAGGGAGTAGTGTCCCCAGAGTGAAGTGGGAAGAGGGAGAAGCTGGTGGTCAGCAGCAGAGCAGCATGGGGAGGGCGACCGAGAAGGAGCCAGCCTGTCAGGCAGTAGGCTACAGCCTGTGCCCACATGCCATGTGTGCATGCACACACATCTGGCTTTGCACAGTAGGGCATCTCAGTATATGTGCCACGTGGGACCTGGCAGGTCATCCTGCCACCACTTGCCAAGGGATCTCTTGCTCAGTTTGGACAGAAATCACAATCGGTGACATGAACTCTCCTTGCAGCCAGGGGCTCCAGGCGCTCAGCGCCAGGATCTCAGGCCTCATGCTCCCCTCTCAGCACCATAGTCATAGAGGCCCGGCCACCCGTCGGCTCCCCAACAGCTGGGCTCAGCCCCCCGCGGCTCTCCAGAGCTGTCCTTGCTGCTTCTGCTGCCCCGTGGGGCTTTCCAAGGTCAATGGTGGTCTGCACCGTCAGCCTCCACCAGGCTGACACAGCAGCCACAACCTCTGCCAGTTGTCACTGGTCCCCACCACTGGTCTCTGGGGCTTGCGGCCCACCTGTCACCAGTTCTTCCTGGCGCAGTGGCTCAGCACCTCCTGTACCTGAGCAGAGAAACACGCGTGGGCAAGAGAAGCTGAGCGAGACTTCTTGGGGCCTGTGCTGCGGCCCACGGGGAGCAAGGAGGCCACGCACATGGCAGGAGCGGGAGCAGCCGTGCATGAGGCTCAGTATTTTGCAGACCTTTTTCCAGAGTCCTCACTGGGGACAGGACGGCATTCTCAGAGAGACCACAGGGTGCAGTCATCTAGGGCTAGGGCCAAGTTTTAATCTACTGCAGCCAAAGCACATATTTTCCCTGAGTGGCTGATACAATTTAGATCTCGAACATCCCCCAAACACATGCGTTCAGAGGCTGGGAGGTGACGGGGTCACGGGTGTGAGCAGGAGGTGCCTGGCCAGGAAGGCAGCCACCGGCAACAGGGCCCAGAGGGTCCACCTCCCTCCCTGACTTTCCCCTTCCTGTCTGCTTCTGCCTAGCCCCTTCCACGATGCCCTCTACCACGCCTCCCTCATCCTGCTTCCGCCATGAAGGCAGCTGACCATGGACCGAATCCTCTAAAAACTGTGAAGCAAAACAAGCCTCTCCTCGAGGTTAAGTGTCAGGCACTGTGTCCCTGATGACATGTGAGGCTAGGACAGACATTATGCACCTTGACAGCTCTACCCCTCTGCAAAAATAGCGAGGCTGACTTGGGACTGCAGCCAACTCCAAAGAGTTTCAAGGAGGGCCAGTCATGTGGGTCATGGCTTCCTGGGGTTCAGAGTTCAGGGATGACAGTGAGCACCCGGTCCTTCCCTGCCGGCTGTTCCCAGGCTGCTCCCTGGGGAGCACAGAGTGGACAGGGTGTCATGAGTACCATCCTTAGCTGCAGCGCCCGTGAGCAGGGCCCACAGGGCAGAAGCTGCCCTGACATGTGAGAGACCCTGGTGTGGCCTCCTTGTCTGCGCCCAGCGACCTCGCCTTGGAGAACCTCAGGCACTTCCTGCCAGCTCCCTGGGCACACTGGGACCTCAGGCCTCACAGTGCAGAATAGGCCCTTCTCTGCTTCTGGTCCACCAGAGCATCTCTGGCCCTTCCAAGCCTTGAATCTGGGCACACCTGGGGCAAGGGGAGAGACCCACCCCAGCCAAGCACACATGGCTCTTCCAGAGCAACTCGCAGACCTAACCTCCGACAGCCACCCCGGCCCCAGACAACCACTTAGCCCACACCGGACGAACTCTGCAAGGCCAGGGTACTGTGCTTGCTCCCTGGCTGTGGGCCTGTGGGGGCCAGGCATTCCCTCCAGCACACAGGAGGGTGGCGTGGGGCAGGGTGCCCTGCCTCAGGTGGCTGGCAAAGACCCAACCTGTTCTCAAGAAACCAAGGAGGGCAAAGGTGCCAAGGTGGCACTGCCACCTGGTAAGACAGCAAATGGAGGATTTTTATTGAGTGTTTAAACTGTTCCTAACATCTACTGTTGCTCTAGGCACTAATTTACCAAGCTGTCTGGGGAACTGTGGAGGTGGATGTGCCTCCTACAGGCCTGTGGGTAGCTTTGCACAAGCTTGTTCTTATCATGCGCCATTTTGACCTGCTGATTACAAACGCATTCCAAACAAAACAAGAGTGAGGTTCACAATGCCTCAGAATTCACATGCAAGCCTCTCCACTGTGGATGAGGTTTCATGACTACTTTTAGCCGGAATAACAGACAGTAAATAAAAGTGCTGCTTCCCCTGAACTCCATCAGGAGACGTGGCCTTCCTCTTGTGCGGACATCCTGGTCCAGCTGCCAGGTCTGGTGTCAGCTGTGTGCTGGAGGGCCACTCCCCACCTCAGCCGGGGGCTCTTCTGAGAGAAGCTGCTGCGGTGCGCAGGGGCAAGCAATGGCGCACAGCACATGGCCCCCTTGCTCAGCAGAGCTCATGGCTGGGGGCCTCACAATGCACAGAGCCGATCTCACACAGGCAGAGGGCCCTGGGAACAGAACAGACCCCAGGAAGGCAAGCAGCAAAGAAGCCTGGCCCCACCCGGGACCCAGCTATGGGGGCCTGCAAGACCCCCAGCGATGACAATGGCCTGGGTGTGGTGCTATTTCTACAGTCCACCCTAGACCACCTAGAAAAAAGCTAGTTCTTTCTTTTTTCCTTACTTTTGTGACAGGGTCTCACTAGCCCTACAAGCCATGATCCTGTGACATTGCCCAGGCTGGCTCTGACTTCCTGGGTTCATGAGATCCTGGGTTCATGAGATCTTCCCAACCAGGTGGACTACAGGTACGTGTCACTGCACCAGTCTAGCAAAAAGTTTTCAAAAGGAAAATGAATTTTCAAATAAAAGTCCCAAGAGAATGTTGCCTTTGCTCAGGACCCAGGAAGAACCATGCAGAAGACAATGCAGCAGCTGAAGGAGATGACAGAGAAGCTGACAGACAGATAGACACCTCAGTGCTCCAGAAGCCAAAGAGGACAGGACCCCAGGGGCTGGGTGACGCGGGGAAAATATGAACTGGGTTGCCAAGAGCACAGACCGCACCTGACAACCTGGTGTTCTAGACCCACAGTTCTGAACTTCAATTCCAAACATTGTTCAAATTGCACTTTGTTTTGAAAGCTGGCGGTTATATGGCAAACTTGTTAGGGTAACAAGCAGTTCCATCCCCACAGTGCCAGCCAGGTGCCCTGGATGCCACCCTCTGTGGCCACTGCCAGGATGGCCTGGCCTCCACGGGCTGATGGTGTCTTGGCATGTGGATGGGGGCTGTGCCTCTCAGCCTCAGATTGTGGGAATCTGCTGGAAGGAACCGAACATTAAACTGCTGGTCTGAGACGACTCCTCCTCTCCAACAGATCGGAGGGGACTTGTTAGGAGGAGCACAGGGGTCCAGTTTGTTTCTTCCATCAAGGTCTTGAGGTTGCCAGTCCTGCCTGAGGGAGTTACAGCATTTGGGCTACAGTAGTCACCTGGCTGCCCTGGTCTCTGCTTTCCCAAACAGCTTCCAAAGGTGTTATTCACACCCCACAAAATTCTCCCACTTAAAGTATGCAGTGCAGCAGTTCTTAGTACCTTCTTAGAGTTGGGAGCCATCACTGGAATCTAATTCCAGAACATCCCCCAGCAACCCTCACCCACCAGCAGCCACCTCTAGAAGTTTCCTCTCATGTACACGGACTCACACTACTGCATGTGGCCTTCTGTCTGACTTCTTTACCGAGCACAAGGCTTCTGAGGTCCACCCACGCTACAGCTCTAATTCTGGGGTTGGAAACAATCTCTGAAGCTCTCTGTGAGTGCCATGTGGAGGTGCGGCCTCTGGGAGGTAATCAGGGTTAGACAAGGTCACAAGAAAAGCAAGAGCCCAAGCAGGCCACTGTCTTCCCACAGAGGCCCTCCCGGTACTACAAGGCAGCCCAGGGCCTCCCCAGACAACAGGCAGGCACTGAAGTCACGTATTAGAAATGGAAGAAACAGCAACAGAAAATGGACTAAGATGCAGCATGCATCCAGTGACATTCCTTTTCACTGCCAAATAGTATCTCACTCCTGGGTATAACACATTCTGCTGCCCCATTCACCTGTCAATGGGCGTGCGGATTGTATCCATCCTCTGCTGGAGTTAACAGAGCTTGTGTGTAGAAATGTACTTTCAGCTCCCCCAGGTACACTGAAGTGGGATCCCTTGTTCATTCGGTGAGCCTCTGCTGGACTTTCTGAGAAACTGCCGAACTCTTTTCCAACCAAGTAGGCTGTGTCCTTCCAGTGCCCAGCTAGCAAGTCAGTGAGTGAGGGCTGCGAGTCCTCGCTGTCCTCAAGAACACGGCGATTCTCTTCTGACTCCAGCACTCCGGGGTGGGGAGGTGTCAAGTGGCTCCTCAGCGTGGATTTCATCCCTTGCTGGCCAATGCTGACCAGCCACTTTTGAAGGTCCCTGTCCACCAGAGGGCAGGGCCAGACTGCATGCATACATAGTGCTGGGAAAGCAGGCGTGGTCAGGCCAGAACACTGCACTAACACCCTGGTACTTGCTGGCAAGAGGAGGATGGCCGGAATGTGCTGCTGGTCATACCAGGTGGGTCCCAGAGATGACACACGCACAGCCAGCAGCTCATGAAAGCAGCCAGACAATGCTGGCCAGCAGGTGAGGCCGTGTCTTAGTCCATTTTCTGTTGCAGATGCATTAGGGCCGATGAGGCTGAATGGCTATGGTGGGTCACTGGTTGTCTCCAGCCACACAGATGACCCAGGACCCTCCTATTCCTGCACAAATCAGCTCTCAGCAGCAAAGCACAGCTGCCAAAAGAGAAGGGATCCAGTGCTGGGACCCATTGGTGGAGGGTCCTGTGGGGCAGCGCCAGGATGGCAGCTGTGACCACTAGCATGGTGCCCCACTTCCAGCACAGCAAGGCTGTTTTCTTACAGATAGGAAAACCTCCCGGTATTCAGGTGGTGGGAGGCAGCTCTAAAACCAGAACGCCTGCGATACACGCGATAAACTTCAGACAGCAAGACAGGCCAAGAGGACGCACCACAGAGCAGCCTGAGGCGGAGGGCACAGTGGTGAACCTCTCCCAGATCTTTCTGTGTGTGTCCCTGCTTCAGTACAGTATGAAACTGGCACACTGTGGGTATTTCTGGACTGCACATCCAGCTAGGTCACCTTGCTGGTTTCAGGCTTCTGCAGCCACTGAAGCTACAGGAAACTTGCATTCCTGACCTCTGTGTACCATGACCCTGCCTCCTCCATGCCCTAGGGAAGTGTGGGCCCGAGCTGGAGGGAGGGGCCTCCTCACCTGGTAGTCAGAGGTGCTGCTGCGTTGAAGCTGGGTCCCTCCCTGGCCTGTGCAGGAGAATCTGTTCCTGGCCCTCCTGTGGCTATGGCCGGTCCTTGGCATTCGGAGGCTCACAGCTCTGCTCTGTGTGCACATGCACATGTGGCCACTTCCTCTGGTCTCCAAACTTGTCCTCTGGTGCCCACCATCTAGGACACCCTAGGCCCTCATCACTAAGTTCCTAAAACCACAGCAGTAAACCCTCTTCTGCCAAAAAAAGGTCTCAGTCAGGGCCTAGAGGATCTACCCGCTGGAGGTACCTTTCAACCCAGTGGCAATCACAGTGGAGGTGGCAGAAGTGCCCACAGAGCAAAGCTGGGTACGGGAGGGCAGGTGCCCCAGAGCCGCTTGCCCTCTTCCCAGGGTGGACAGCAGCGAATAGGGCCTGACAGTGGCCCACTGCCCCCCACCCTGTGTCCAGAGCTATTCTCTGCTGGGTGTCCAGGCACCTGCAGTGAGTCAGGCTTTCCCACAGCTTGTGCAGGGATGCAGCAACCAGCCTCATCTGTGGGGAAAACTGAGGCACAGACAGGCCATACCCCTGGTCAAGGGCAGGGAGCATCCATGGGCTTCAGGTCAGGTACAGCCCAGCTCTGAGCCACTACGTCACCTGCAAGTAGGGTGATATGATGAGTCATCGCAAAAGCTAAATTCAGTCACTTTACTGCTCCTGTGCATATTAAGAGCAGCTTCTCAGCAAGTTGGTGGCCTCCAGCTGGACGAGGGAAGCAGAGGACTGCTGCTCTGCAGGCGTGGGCTTTCCACCTGGGGGCAGCAGTGGTGGCGCCCTGTAGCGCACTGATATAGGAAGTGCCGCTTTTGCAGCTGTCACAGGGTTGGTTTGGGCCAGGCTGTTGTGCAGCAGGAGCCTGCTTACCTAGCATGCACGGGTGTGGAAAAAATAAAATGGCTAGTTTTATGTTACCCAAATTTCACCTAGCTTATTTAAAAGCCTGCGGAGGGGAGCAGGTTCTGGGGTGAGGCAACCAGAGAGAAGGTGCCCTACACTCCAGCCTTGCCTGAGCTCGGGCACCAAACACCAGTGGTAAGTGGCACACGGAACAAGCATTTCCAGCCCTACCAAGATTCCCAGGTCTGGGCATTCCACATTCCACTTCTGCTTTTATACAAGTGCTGCCAAAAGTGAACCAAAAGTACAAACGGGCAGGAGTCTCAAAACGGTGCGTATCGCTAATGCGTGTTCTTCATCCCTCCTTCCCTCACATGTAGTGTCTCTGGTACTAGGGACTGAGCCAGGGCCTCCACCCTGGGCTGTGTCCCCAACCCTTCTGAGGATTTCCCTAGTCACCAAGTTGCCAGGCTGGCCTCAAACTTGTGATCCTCCTGACTCAGCCTCCCAGAGTACTACAATTACAGGGCTTTCCCACCAAGCCCGGCTGAAAAGAGGACTTTCCAATCCAGTGTTTACAGGGGTCTGGGGTACCATCATCCCTCCCAGTAGATGAAAATTAATTTAGGGACCTTATAAAACCAACCTGCTCTGTTTTCCTGACTTGTGTCCTCAGTTCATACACTAAACTCTGCAGCTCACAGTGCATCATTTTTACCCTTTCTTTTCCTTTTCTTCGATTCTTCACATTGCCTGTGTGCCAGGAAGTTGACGTGGTCCTCAGCCACCCAGGCCCCACTCAGTGGGTGGCACAGGGCGAATGGTCAAGGCAATGCATCCTTCCACCAAGGCCTGGACAGGAGAAGCCTATGTCTTCTTTCCAAGAAATGGAATGAAAGGTAGGTGTGGTAGAGCACACCTGCAATCCCAGCTCACGGAGAGGCTGAGCCAGGAGGATCACAAGTTTGAGCCTAGCCTGGGCAACTTAGAAAGATTTTACTCAACATTTTAAAATAAAACAAAACAGCTGGGAAGTTTGCTCAGTTTGCAGGCCCTGGGTTCAATCCTAAGTCCCACAAAAAGTGGGAGACAGGAAGGGAGGACAGAGGGGATGGAATGGAGTGGACCTGTTTGTAGATACCTATGCAGGACTGAAAGGATGGCATCACTCTCCAATCAGATCGGAGTTTTCCAGGACCCCTGCATCACCCTGGCTGCACCCCACTTCTACCACGCCCACTTGATGCCACATTGTTTACATAGAGCAATACGCACTCAACGCTCAAGAGCAAACTGCACCTCGAGTCCACTGCACTCTTTATTTAGGGCTGGAGACTCCTGCGAGCAGGGCTGAGACAGTGCTTACTGCCTGTGAGAACCGCCTCACCTCGCTGCTTATTTTGCAGGAGCAGGAGGCCTATGCAACAAGAAGCCGTTTTCAGCCAGGCATGGTGGTGCACACTCGAAATCCCAGCACTTGGGAGGCTGAGGGAAGAGGATCACCCTGAGTTCAAGGCCAGCCTGGACTACATATCAAGAGCCTGTCTCAAAAAAAAAAAAAAAAGCTGTTTTCAACCGTCCTTGTGCACTCCCTGGCCTGAGGAGAGGCCCTTCGTGAGCCCAGGGACCAAGCAGCCTCCCTGGAACAAGTGTGGGCCTGTACCCCAGCTTCTGCCCTGCAGCCAACCATGGCACACAGCCCATGCTAGAGGGGGGCAACGCAGTGAGTAGGAGACGGCCATGCTGCCAGCGCAAACCCTGCACTGGCGGTCACAACAACCAGACAGATGCACAGTGGCGTAGATACATGCCTGAGAGGATGCTGGGGGAGCTGGCTCAGGTGCCCATGGGGTGGCTTCCTCCAGCCAAGGGACCTAAGGAGTGAGCCCACCGTCACACCTGCAGCACCTGAGACTCACCCTGTCCACCTGTGGGAGCCCCTGAGCAGGCTTGGTGCCGGCTCCAGCCTCACACTGATGCCTCACACCGGCCAGCTGTTCCATGGTCCTTCGAGCCAGCACCCCTGCGACTCGCCACCCTCCCCACGCCGGGTTCCAAGTTCCCAGATACTGTGCCATTGCCGTCTTTCTCTCTGCTGGGCCCAGGCTTGACACCTGCCACAGTACTGCCAGTCAGTGTTTGTTGAATGAGTAAAAAATTACCCTGGTATGTACCAAGGACCCTGAAGTGGCCGATGGCCGATGTCAGGGCCTCTGTGCCACCTCCACAGAGAAGCGTGCAGACATCTGCTACCAGACTCTGCGCAGCAACAACAGCCTGGCCTTGCGCACAGCCACCTCCTGGGCCGGCGCTCTGTGGCACAGCAGTAAGTGCCCCTGGGAGTCCGTGCTCTGGCACTCCAGGGCCGGGTCTCTCCTCTCTGCTAGGCCAGCATTTGCTGCCCCACCACCAGTACGGGATGCGATCTTCCCGGCCCAGATCCGCCTTGGCTTCATGAAGCCCCAGCAAGCATGGGAGGCAGGGAGCCCCAGTAAGAATACTCCAACAGAGCCAAGGCAAGAGGACCCCAGGTCATCCATTCCCGAAGCGGTGCCCCAGTGGCTTCTAGTACTACAGGCAGGTACCCTGAGCCCCATCCCCCAGGCCCTGGGCTGCCCCACGGCAACCCGTCTAGCAAGGGCAGAAAGGCAGGGCCGCCTTGCCCAGCGGAAGCTACCCTGGAAGGCACTGCAGAGATGGGCCACAGGCCTGTGCACCCCTCTGCCCCTTCCCTGCCCCTTCCAAAGGCTCTGTTTAACATCATCCCGTGGGCCACCCTCACCATCAGAGCTGCCAGGTGGGACAAAGGGCCAAAGCGGAGAGCCACAACAGGCCCTGCATGTGGGGGCCACAGCTGAGCCTCACTCAGGGTTCCCGGCCCGGCCCAACAGCCGCAGCCCAACACTGACAGGCCCACACCCACTTCTAGGAAATTCTGGGCAAATCGTACCCCTATTTCCCAGTGCTGATGCTCTGCAGTGCTGATGGCTCCTCTTACCCTGCCTGGACCAGTGCCATCTCCAGCCCTCTCTGCCCGCTCCTTGTATTAATTCACACCCCTCAACCAGTCTCCACGTCTGCCTCGCCCCAAATCACTGGGCCTCAGAGCGGCACTGCCCTCCCCAGCATCTCCTTCCCCTCTCCACGCTCCACTGGCAGAGCTTGCTCAGGCTCCCAGCGTCCGCTGCTTTGTGCCTCCCACGCCTTCCCTCTGACTTTGTCTTCTGGAGCACATTTCTGGAGCACCAGTTCTCTGCTTCTTCGGCAAGGGTTTGGGGGTGGTTACTTTTCTGTCTCAATCTAAAACTGTCTTCCTTTCACTCTCCCCTGAGCACAGCACCTTGAGAAGCTGCAGTAAGCTCAAGTTCGCTCTGAGGCATTTGGCCTCCAGTCCAGCAGCCCGTGTGTCATCCTGGGAGGTCCTGGCCATTCTCTTCCACCTTCACCCAGAGGCTGAGAGGCCCCTGCAGGTCTGCGAGCCACTTGCACCTCTGCCCATCGTATGGAGACAGGAAGCTCAGGGCAGCCACACTCACCCACATGGGCCTGTGCTCATGAATCCGGTCACTTATCTGGGGACTTCCAGCCACCAGACCAATTCCTTTCTCCCTGGGTCCTGCCTTGAAATCCCAGCCCCTGCCGAGCCTCCTCCTCCTCAGAGCCTCTGATGTCAGCACCGTCCCTCTTCTGGGCAGGTAGCGACCTCCTCAAACCACCCCCCACCCTCCAGTCCCTCCAGCAGCTGGACCCCTCGCTGGCCAGCTTTGTTTTCAATAGAGTGCCCACCATCCACATTTCTGGAGGGGCCAGTTTGTGTGGCCCTGTGGTCTCACCCTCTCATCATCCTCCTGTACCTTTACATCGGCGTCCCTTCACCCGCTGCTCCTGCTAGTTACTGATTCTTGCCCTGGCAAAGCATCTTCTCCTGTGTCTTACAACCTTCTACTGTGTACTCTCAGTCAGAGGCATGACAGGAAAACACGAGCTTCCTACCCCTGCACCCGGGTCCCCAAAGTGCCCACCTGGCACAGCGGACAGCAGGGCTTCCCTGGCCTCCCCCTCCCACCCCTCGGCTCTATGCTGAGGCCACCACCAAGACACCCCAGGACTCACCCTTCTTCCCCCCTTGACTTGGCTGTACCATGGAGCAGCAGCGTGGACAGTCTGCCCTTGAGTACCCACTGCCACAGAAAGGACACTACACCATGAAACACCAAACCAAGCCTGGGATGCAGGGCCTCTGTCATGCTGGGAGTGCCCTGCAAACACCTCCACTCAAGGCTGGGGATGTGGCTCTGCGGGACAGCACTCACCTCCCATGTGCATAAGGCCCTGGGTTCCATTCCAGCACCAGAGAAACAGAGGGCTGGGGGAGCCTTCTCCACTCTTGGTGGGAATTAGACTGGTACATTTCTGTGGAAGTCAGTGTAGCAATTCCTAAATATGCTAGGATTAGAGGTCCCATTTGATGCTGCTATTGCCCTACTAGGAATATACACAAAAGAATTAAAAGAATCATATCATAGTGACATATGTGCACCCATGTTCATAGCAGCTCAGTTTGTGATAGCGCAATCTTGGAAACAACCCAAATGTCCATCATCTAGAGACTGGATAAAGATTTTTTTTTTTTTTTGAGGCAGGGTCTCACTTTGTAGTTCAGACTGGTCCTGAGCTGACTATGCAGCCCAGGCAAACCTTGAACTCAGCAAGATGTGGTTTTTCTATAAAATGTAGTATTACTCTACCTTAAAAATGATAAGTTTGAGTCATTTATACTCAAATGGATGTACCTTCAGAACGTACTCATAAGTGAATAAATAGGTCACAGATGTGTAAATTTTGTATCTGTTCTCTGGTATGTGAAACTGAAGATGTTAATGAGTTCTAGAATGTATGATGGATATGGTGAAATAGAAAATATTCAAAGGGAAATGTGGTGGAGTGAGTAATGAGGGGTAAAGAAAAAATGTGATGGTGATATAAAAAGGGAAACAAAGCTTACATATTTAGGGGGTGAGGGTTGTAGGGTGGGTAGGGGAATGGGAAAAAATGAGTATATACAATGTACCAATAAAGATAAAAATAAAAATTAAAAAATAAACAGGGCAGGAGGGAGGGAAGAGAAGGGGTCTACAAAGCTCTGCTCAGCCTCTGGGAGAATGAGACACCAGGGACGGCTGCCCGGCCACCAGCTGTGTTAGCCCCGATGACCTATGAGACCCTGCAGGACCACCCTGCCTACTCATGCATCACCCCACTGACCATCCGACCCAGCTGCGCACCACCTGGCAGGAGCCCTTGCCCAGACGAAGTCGCATGTGGCAAGCAGATGCCCCCCAAGCCCTGGCTGAATAAGACAGAGGGTGAAACATTCAGCTCCGGTGGCTTCCTGTGCGCCCAGCTCTGGGTCTCTGTGTCCTCACTTCCAGCCCCGGACGACCTGCCTTCACCTTACCAGCTTGGTACTTACAAGTCTCTCTGTTCATTCCCCTGTATTCCTGGGTCCCGCTGTGGGGAGCCACCTGCACGCCATCTGTCCTTCCCTCCCCTCCTCTTGCATGGGCACGGGCATGGGCACCTCTTACACACCAGTGCCGAATGATCCTCCCTGAGCCCCACCAGCTTCTTCTCTGTGTCCCCATGCTGCAAATCGTAGCCCTCACTCCCCTCCACACTGCCCAACATGCCCAGGCCCCGAGTCCATCATCAGCCCCTGCCCAGTCACCAGCTGTCACCCTTTCTGGAGTCACCCTGCCCTGGCAGCCTGAGGGTCAATCTTACCACTGCCCTCCCATGACCGTCCTATCTCCCAGCCACCCCAGCGTCACACTGTGCTACTGGCCACTGACCACCAACCCCATGCTCACCCTCCCTGGCCGACCAGGGTCCATCTACACTTCAGCAGAAATCCCCAGGCCTGATCCAACTCAGATGCACCCACAGGCTCAAGGCTCCAGCCTGAGGACGCCCACCCTGAGGCTGTGACTGAGCCCTGTGGGGTGGGCACACAGTGGGCAGTGACCGAGGGACTTTGGAGCCACCAGCCATCTCATGTAGCTGGGGCTTCCTCTGGGTGGGGCTTCTGACAGGGGGTGCAGCTGGGCAGAACAGGCCAATGGGGTGACCTTCAGCTGAATGGGGGACCAGGGCAGTTTTCACAATGTGATGGAAGTGAGCACAAAACCAGCTGCAGCTGGATCCCATCACGACTATCTTCCAGAAGCCCAGGCAGCATGGGCTGCTAAGGGACTCGATGCCCCGCTTCAGGGGGAAGGGTTCCCTGTGGCGACAGCCCAGAGACCCTCCAGCCAAGCCAGGAGGGAGACAGCGAGTGCCTCAGTAATGGCGACCATTACTGTAACACCAGCAACTGAGCAGCTAAGGTGGGAGGGTTGCCAAGCTCAGCTGGAATACCTCAGCCACTGTGCGAGACCCCTTTGAGGATAATGAAGCTGGGTGTAGCTCCATGCACAGGCCCCAGGATCGCTTCCCAACATCACAGAGCTACTGTTCTCCCATCTATTAAGCTCACAAGGTGCCACGCGAGCCAGTCGGTGGGTAAGGCCTGCAGTCCCAACACTCAGAGTGGCTAAAGCAAGAAAACCGAAAGCTGGGGAAACTCAGCAAACTAGCAAAAACTTATCTTCAAATTTTACAAGTATTTTAAAAGGGCCAAGGATGTAGCTTGGGGTACAGTAGTCCTGAATTCATCCCAGTACTGAAAAAAATAAAAAGCTCTGATTTCTGCAACCAGGTGAAATTCATGTAACAGAAGCCTGAAGTTCAGCGCTCGCACTGCTGTTAGCCATTCCCGCCCTCCAGTCTCAGAACTTCTCCCAGAGATGAGGTGCTAACCTCTGTCTAGAGTGCTCAAGGCCTCGGTTTGGTCCCCAGCACTGACATATCTCATCAGCTCTGCTGAAAATCCCATCCTCACCCACCAACGCCAGCCTGGCGCCACCAACCTCTTCCGGTCTGTGGATTTGCCTATTCTGGGCACCTTGTGCACAGGAAATATCCATGCTCTGGCCTTCTGTGCCACCCTTCCTTGACTCAGTACAGTGTTAACAAGGAACATCCAACTTGTAGCATCTCTCGAATTTCACTCCTTTTTAAGGCTGAATAATATTCTCTTTCGGGGACACAGCACATTCTGTCTATGCACTTAGCCACTGAGAGGCACTTGGGTCCTCCCCTCCTGGTATGAATCATAGGGCACACAGTGTGTAAACATGTCTGACATTTAGGGAAATGACACTGCATTTGGACTTCTTTTTATACTCATCACATCCCTAAAAGTAACAGAAACACTTTCCAAAACTGAAATCCCAAGAAGTCACTGCTTTACAGACACTGCTTTACAGACACTTTACAGACATGGGGTCCACACACCCTGTCCCCCAAGAAGCCAATGTCCCCCATCTAGCTTTTATCAAGGAAGACCAGGGTACCCAGCTGGGGCAAAACCCACCCAGTGTGGAGACCAGAGCTCAGAGGACCTGGCCAGGAAGGAAGCCCTGGGCAAAGGGTCCCCATGATCCTTGGCCAACACCCAGGATGAACACAATGAGAAATGGGAGAGCTTCAACATGCATGTGATAGGAAATAAAAATCATCCAATTCATCTTTCCTGACTCTTCTACATAAATTACCATAATATAAGATGTTCTGCTCCACTTCTGTTTAATCTATTCAGATCAGCAAAAAAATGTTCATTTTTATCTTTCTCCTTCAAACACTTCCACTGCCCATCAATATCTAAGTTCTTTGTGATGCAACTATGAAAAATACAAAAGGAATTGTTTTGCCAAAAGGAACCCATGTAAAAACTTATGACAGCTACTGTTCCTTCTCCAGAAAATGAAGTGCACGTGACATACAAAGGACAACAGTGCTTACAGACTGCAGCCCTGTGCTCCGCTGGACCCCAGCTCACAGCCCAGCTCTGCCTCCCTACTGTCGAGTCCTGCAAGTGAACCTGCTAGGAGATAGATCATGTATAATTGAGAAGACCAAGAAATGGGGGAGGAGGGACGGAAAAAGAATAAAGATGGGTTACGTCTATGTACCACCTCCCACAAAGAATGTGATCACTACGTACTGCAAACATGTACTCATAAAAATAAAAATTTAAATTAAAAACAACCACTCCAACACTCTTTGTCTAAGCCACAGAGCTCAGCCCTCCCCACCCAGGCCCAGGGTGCATTGGCACCTGGAGTCCTCTGCTCACCCAGGCACCCAGCCCCACACAGCAGCACTTGCATGTCCCAGCACATTTCCAGGGCTGGCTACACATCCCACTGTTGTCCACGCTGGCTAAAATTCCACCCAGCCCTCCCAAAGTGCAGGAAGCGGAAGCCGGGGCAGCAGGCAGGCAGCAGCTCCATGGCCCTCTGCTGCCAGAGGCAGCATTTTCCCATCTGTCTCTGTGGTTTCTCATAACTGAGCCCATCTGGATGTCTGGGGTGACCTGAGGCATCAGGGTCTGTCCTTGACAGCCCGCTGGAGAAGACAGGGCAGGGGCAGTAGGCACCTGCAGAGACCCTCCCTGCCCACAGGGCAGCAGACAGAAGCAAGCCACTCAGGCACTGTCAGACTCTGACACTGGACCCCACGGAGCTCTGTACAGTCCCACAGCATCCACACCACCTCACTCCACCCGCAAGCATGGCCAACACCGACCACGGTCATTTGCAGGCTATTTGTGAGTCTTTGCTCTCAACAACTCCACTACACAGTGGGAAACTGAGGCAGCAGGCAGGAAAGGATGGTGTACAAATCCCCTCCCAGGCCCTGGGCAGAAGCCCTCACTCCCCAATTTGTGGCTCTAGCATTACTTAGAAGCCATGGAGGAACAAAGCTCAAGACAGGGAAATGGGAGGGAGTCAAAGCCCACAGCACTCTACAGCTCATGGCCCGCTGCCTTGGCGGGCACAGGGCCCAGCCCATGGACAGATGCACACGGCCCCGAGGAGCCCTGGCCTCTACATCTGCACAGCTACAGCCCATCTCTGCTGCTCCCAGAACTTCACATTGAAACACCCTCAAACCACCCCTACCTCCTCTGCAGCCTGAGTGTGACTGCTTTAATTCCTTCCCTTTCAGTTTGCTCTCCAGGCGGCTGGATGTGGGATGCTGCAATCAAACATCAATTAAGTGAAGCTTCTCACTCCCACCCAGGCTCGCCCATTTCACAGAAACTGCATGGCGCCTTTCCAGCACACGCTCTGCTCTAACTGGGTGATGACAGAGTCCCACATGCTGCCCTGCCCCAGCTGGCCTCATCCTTGCCCTGCACAGGCACCCATGCTCTGCCACACAGGAGCCATGGCCTGGTCTCTGCCCAAGACAGAGCCAACCCTAAGCGCAGCCTGCTCCTCACCCTACCCTGCATGCGAGGGAGGCCAAGGAAGCCTACCCACAGGGATGGCACCATGGGGCTGGCCACCCTGCCTGGCTCAGTGCTGCCAAGTACCTAGGCCCACCCATGCTCCCAGCAAAAGGAGACAGCAGGAACCAGGACACAAGAGAAACGAGCCCAGCCTGCACTGGGCATTTAGGGTTGACCAGCAGGAAGCCAGTCAGCATCCTGGGTAGAAGTGACCAATCAAATCCCAAAGGCAACAGCAGCCCTGTCCTGGGGATGGGCAGGGCCTGGGCATAGCGTGCTGTAGGGGAGCAGAGGAACACAGGGCACAAGCTGGTGGCTGCCCTTGCATAGCCACCCGAGGGCAGGCTGGTGTGGGAAGGTCATGCGTGTCACCCCCTCCATGCAGAACCTTCCCACAGTGCTCTGGGCCTGGGGTTTACTGGCACCTGCTTGTGCCTCTAGAGGTGTCTGCAATCCAGGTCCTCATCCTCTCCTCAGCCACTGTTGGAGGCCCAGGCTATACCTTCCCTCCTGGCACCTGCCCTGTCAGCCGCTTACTTCCAGGGTGCCAACTATTCCCCGGCCAGGTGGTGATGGTGCAGGTAGGTGGGCAGCTCCACTGCAGGGCCTGTGGCAGAGTGGGATGGCACTTTGGAAGCTGGGCCTTTGGGTGTGAATTGGACCCCTGGCCCACTGAGCACAGCCACCCTACTCACACCCAGACAACACAGGCTCCCAGACAGCACACACCTAGCCGCTCTCAGGTCCTCCTGGCTAAGCCATCTGCTGTCTACCTGACCCGGAACATTAACATCAAGGTCCAGGCCCCTGAGTAAGGAGAGTTACAGAGCAGTCAATAGTTCCTACTCCAGAAGTGGCTTGGTGTGAGTGGGAAAGAGCTCTTCGTGGGGCACTGAGTGTGGCAGGCAGCCACACCGACTACCCCATCCACCATCCCACATCACAGACAACAGATCGACTCCTCAAAGATGGAAACACAGGTTCACCCGGATGACTGGCACACTCGTAATGGGCCCAAAGTACCAGCAAGGCCCGGGCCTGGGCTGGGTCCCTGTCCCCCTGGCAGGACTCCTTCCTCCTGGTGACCAGGGACACCTACCCAGGCCAATCACCAGGACATCATACCCAAACAAGAAACACAAGTACTGATAACTTTCAAATGGAGACACCAACTATTCCAAAATGTTTCATCCTCTTCTTGTCAGTAACAGGGATCAAACCCAGGGGAACACCACCACTGAGCTACATCCTGGGCCCTCCCTATTTTATTTTGTGACAGGGGCTTATGAAGTTGCTCACATTGGCCTCTAACTTGGAATCTTCCTGCCTCAGCCTCCCAAGTAGCTGAAATTACGGGTGTGCACCATGGCACCGGACAATGTTCTGCCTTGCCGAAGCACTCCTCTTGGAAAGGCTTTACCTACGACAAACAACACCCAGCAGAGCGAGCAGAGGCAGTGAGTCCCACGCCACCTTCCCCTCATAGAAGGGTGATGCTTAAGAACCACCATGTTCTCCATCAAGAAAAATCATGTAAGTGCTTAAAAGGCTGATTTTAAGAAAAATGAATGGAAATATGCTCTGTAAATGTCATCTGAATATTAAACTAGTGTATTATTCATTAGATACTTTTTTAACCTAACTTAAGTAGTTATTAATGATTCAGATATCAAAATCTGTCATATAAAAATATTTTAAGCATTTCTAATCACTTTTTAGAACTACAGAAACAATGAATTAAGATTTTTATTTTAGAATATTTTCAACCACATATTAATTAACAAAGAAAAAAGTCAGTGTTCAGATTTAAACCAGCCAAGATTAAATTAAAAATGCAGTTTGAGTTGTATATCTACATGCAAAAATGAAAAAAAGAATCCTAACTGTGGGCAACAATCTCCCCAGGCACATCTTCCCACCTCCAGCACCAAACACTTCAACTTTTCCAGGCCAAGAACCTTCCCAGAACTGACTCTAGGCTCCCTGTGCCAAAACATATTCAACTAGACAGGAAGACGCATAAAATCTGGCTTCTAATCCAAGACAAAAATCTTAATTTTGGTTTGAAAAATGAGGATGTATTGGGTGATAACACAGTGGTCGCCAAACAATCGAGACAGCTCCAAAGACAGATCTCAAACCAGAGGTGCAGACTGACCACAGAGCACCAGCTTGCCACAATGGCTGGGGCCAGAAGCTGAAATCTGAGACCGAGATATGGCTCCAAGCCAGGGGCCGGGGACAAATATGAGACAGCATGCAGAGAGAGACAGGGAGGAAAAGCAGGGCTCTGGGATCTTCCTCAGTCCTCCCTTCTCCAACCACACAGCCTCGGGCTAAATCCTCAGGATCTGCTAAGACTCCAACTCCCCACTCCAGGCCAGCCACTGGACCGTGTCCAGTAGGGCAGCCAGAAGGGGCCATCAGGACACAATGCTTAGGTCTTGGACACACTATCAAGGCTGGTAATTTGCCCCGTTTTTAGTCTTTTCTCTAAAGTGGAGTGGGCAAGGCCACTCTGAAATCACTCCACTGCTGAGGAACAAGCTGTGTTACTGTTCCTTCCCGTCCACAGCCCAATGAGGGTGAAACCACTTGTCCCACAGTGGCCATGCAAAAGGCCACCAGAGGCCCCGGGAACAGAAGTGGCCCAAAGACAACAGATTGTCCCTCGACCTGCACACATTCCCCCGTCTGTCCCGTGCCATTTGTTGCTGAGAAAATAACACGGCTGCCCACTCCCAAGTGAATTTTTCCCAACTAAACTATGGTTCTCCTTAACTGGTAATGGAAAGTGATAAAGGAAAAGCCCACTCGCTACACAAACATCAGTGCAGGGACAGGCCAGGCAAGGCCAGAGCTGGGCGCCCAGGGTGGGGCCGGGGCTGGCACTGGGCTGGGAGCTTGAGTCCCCTCTGGCCAGACAGGGAATGGACAGAGGTTAAGAGCCGGCCTGCACTGCAAGCCCTCCACCCAACACTCTGGGACCCCAAAAGGAACTCTCCCAGCCCACTGGTTCCCCAAGCTTGCCCACAAACCTTGGACACAGATTTAGGAAAACCCGCCCGAGAGAGCGCTCAAGGAACGAGACAGGGCCTGGGAGGCTGGACCAGAAACGGGTTCACAAAGCCGGGAAAGGGGTCGCATTCTGGGCCGGCCAGGGCCACGGATGCCAAGCGCCGGTCCACTCAGCTGGCCGCACCCCTGGCCTGTCAAGGCGAGGACCGCACCCAAGCTGCACCGACCCGACCCCCGCGCAGGGCCCTCGCGCGACGCGAGGCCCCTGGAACCCAAGGACCGCCTGGTCTTGGCGGGACCTGCCTCGCCACGCCCGACCAGCACCCGGGGCCTGGCCCGCTCCGGACGCAGCTGACGCGAGCTGTGGGAAGGCGGATGGCAGGGACGCGGAGCCCGCAGTGCGACTGGCGCAGCCGCTGAGGCGCGGGAGGCACCGGGAGCTAGGCGGCGCCAGGCGGGGGCCGCAGGCGCCTTCGGATAACAGTCCCGCACCGGAGAGAGCGCGGGCAGCGAGGGGCTGGGGGAGGGGGTGGCTCTTGGCCGGGAAGAAGCAAGTCAAGCCGAGGGCAGCTGAGGACTGAGGATCCGGAGTAAACGGGCCAGCCCGCTGCGGGGCGCAGAGAGAAGCTGGGGGCCGTCACCCTGGGCCCAGGACACAGGGGTTCGTGGGGGAGGCAGATATCTCCAGTGTAGGGAGGGGTACCCAGAAACCGTGGCGGACTCCTGGACCCGCGGGCCGGGCCCATGCTGTACAGACAGCAGCCCGTCCCGAGCCGAGCGCCTCGGAGCTAGTGGGCCCGCGTCGGCCGCAGGCAGGAGCGGGATCTCTCTCTCTTAAGCGCAGAAAGTGTGGGTACCGGTGCCAGGACGACGCGGTTCTGCCCGGGTCCCGCGGTACAGGAAAGGGGAGTCGGGCCCGCAGGAGCGGCCGCCGGTGAAGGAAAAGGGCCTCTCTCACAGGGGCGCGGGCGGCAGGTCTGTGAGCGGCAGGAGCGCACGGCGCGGGGGCAAACCTTGGGTTTGTAGAGCCACTTTCGGAACCTGTTCATCATCGCCGCGCCGGCCCGGCCGAGCTCCAGGCGACCCTCCCTCCGCAGCGCAGCGCCCAGTCCGGTGGCGGTGCGAGGCGGACGCGGAGGCAGGGCCGGACCCTCCGGGCGCAAGCGGGTCCCGAGCGCGGAGCGGCGGCGGGAAGGTGCGCGCGGCAGGAGCGCGGCCGGGAGGATGCTCGGAGAGCGAGCGGCGGCGGGCGGCGCACGGGGCGGACGCAGGCCCGCGGACGCACAGGCAGGCGCGGGCACGGGGCACACGGTTCCTCGCCGCGCACGGGCACCTCGCGCCTCCACGGGTCACGGCCGCCCCGCGTCGCACATGCGCCGAGGGCGCCGCGAGCCCCCCGGCCCGCCGAGAGCCGGGGCGGGGCAGGCCGGAGAACCAGCCAATCCTCTGACGGTGCTGTGTCCCGCCCCGCCCCGCCCCGCGCGCCCTCGCCTCACTCCCGGACTACACGTCCCGGCGCGCTCCGCGGATACGGCACCGGGGCAGCGCCGGTGTTGCTAGGTAACGGCGCGCCAACGACGCCGGCCCCGCTGCGGGCCGCTGGCTGCGGGCTGCGGGCTGCGGGCGGTATCCAGCCGACCCGAGAGTCCCGGCCCCTACCTGATCCCGCAGCTACGCAGGCGCTGAGACCTTCGGAGCAGGCGTATCGTAGAAGACAGGCGGCCTCAGGTACGAGGCAGGTCGGGGACCCTGGAGCTACTCCTCTCTGCTCCCTTCTTCTGACTTCCTCTTACATCTTTTAGTCTTTTATTTTGTTTCGTTTCTGTGTTTTTAGACAGGGTCTCGCTATTTAGTTCAACCTGCCCTTGAACTCCCTACGTTCGTACCCAGGCGATCCTTATGCCTCAGCTTCCTGAGTGCTGGGAGTACAGGTGTGCACCGCCATGCCGGAGTCCCACCTTTTGGTCCTTTTCCTAACTTCTCAATTGCAGTTAACGATATTTTTTCTTCTGCCTTTCCTTTAATGGCTCCAGTGCACGGTGCTTTTTGAAAAGATGCTTTCCCGTAAGCCTTGATTCTCCCAAGGGTGCCTTAATTTGGATCAATGAAAACATTAAAATAATTTCAAAAATAAAATCATCCACCGGGCATGGCGGGTATATACTTATAATCCCAATACTCAGGAGACTGAGGCAGGAGGATTGACCAAAGTTTGAGGCCAGCCTGGGCTACATAGTGAGTTCAAAACCAGCCAGAAGTACACAGGGAGACCCTGTGTCAAAGAAACAAAAATAAATAATAAAAACAAAATAAAACCAGAATATCAGTGCCTACATATGCCAATCAAACAGCTAAAAATGAATCAGTAGTTTCACTTAAAATTCCTATGATGAGGGACAAAACAGAGACACAAAGAAGCAGAAATGACCTGGCCTTAGGCAGTGAGTCCAAACGTGGGTGCCTCTGCCTGCACCCTGAAGCCTGGCTCTTCCCTCACCCTAAGCAGCAGCACTTGGGCTGTCCTGAATGTGCAGGTTGGAGGCGCAGTAGAAGCGCGGGGTTCGGCCCAGTGTCAGGGTGCTTGCTTATATAAATTAAGCACAGGAGACTCCGGGTCTCATCACAGCACAACAGAACAAGACTCCACCATGGGACGTTACACCTCCCTTGGCCAGAACGCGGAGGACCGCCTCACACCTGCTCATTCCCACCCCATCTGAACCTGTGCTGGACCAGCTCCCCTCTAGTGCCACTCAGTCTAGAGAGCAAACCCCTCCAAGCTGCTGCCTCGCTCCAACTCTTTCCTGTTGGTTCTCCCTTGAATCTCCTCCAATCAGATCTCCACTGAACCACGTCTCTTAAGCTCTTTATCAAAGTCATCCTAGACCTCAGTGCTGCAAAGCCTGCAGCTAAGCCGGCTCTTGCCTCCTCCTCCTCCTGTCAGCAGTCAGCAGTGGCCCAACTGACAGCAACCCTGTGGCAACTCACTTGCTGGAACAGCTGCGCTCTGTGCTTCCCACTCTGCTGTGTGGCTCCTTCCCTGGCTCTCTGCTCCCAAACTGCCCACCCTGGAGGCCACACCTGCAGCCCATCCCTCAGGGCTTTCCTGTGGTCATGTGGTCTTCTGAACAACCATTTTTCTCCTCGGGCTTTCGAAACTTCCATCTCAGCCTAAACCCCTAAACCTGTTCTTTGCCATCTGGACTGTGAACATCTCCCCAGATTCAACACATCGGAACCACACTCTCCATCGTCTCCCATAAGCCAGCCCCCAAACAAAACCACTTTTCTCAGCACAACTCAGCAGATGCATGGATCATTGTCCCCTGAATGTGTGGCATCCCCTGTAGGTCTACACCTATAGATCCAGGGGTGGGGCTCATGTGCATCCCCATAGTTCCCCTAGGCCTCACATGGTGAGACTGCTCTCACGGGCTGGCCTCAGGGAGGCAGATGTGTCTGTTAGGGTTAGATTTGACCAGCTGCGTGCAACAAAACACCAACATCACAGAGGCCCAAACCGAGTGTTCATGTTTCCATGAAAGAGGCCCAAAGAGAGACAGTCCTGCAGGTGGGTAAGCACCTCTCCATCCAGGATCAGCTTTTCCAGCTCTCGTCTCCTGTTTTCTCACAGAGCTGAATGACTGCCCAAATTGTTGCATTGCCTCCTGAGTCCAGGCAGGACCTGAAAAAGAGAAGAAGGTGTATGTCTTTCCCTTCCATGGAGACTTTCCAGAAGTCTGACACCCTCCTGCTTCTCAGAGGTCAAGAACTTACCACGTGACCACACGCCACTGCCAGGGAGGCTGGAAAATGTCGTCTTTCAGCTGGTGGCAATTGGCCCAACTAAGAATTGAGACTTGGGCCTGAGGGTTAGCTCAGTGGTTCCGGCGCCTGCCTCGCAAGCGCAAGGACCTGAGTTCGTCCCCGGTAACCACATATATGCTGGGCGTGGAGACACGCCCACCAACAATCAACACCGCATACCACAATGCCGGGCGTGGTGGCTCATGCTTGTAATCCCAGCACTCAGGAGGTAGAGACAGGAGGATTGCTGAGTTCGCAGTGGCTTGCCTGGGCACCATAGTGAGCTCAGGGCCAGCCTGAACTACAAAAGCGAGACCCTGTCTCCAAAAAGCAAAAAAAAAAAACAAAAACAAAAAAAGAATTGAGACTTTATTACTGAGAAGGAAGGAGAGAGTCTCAGCTGAAAATCAAGCAGGAAAATCCACCACTTGGGGCTGTGCTTTAGGCATAAGCCAGGATTTGGCAGAAGTCCTCAGGAGAGTGGCTTTGGTCTTGGGAAAAGAACATATTTTAATTAACATATATTTGAGATCTTATACAAATGAAGCATCTCTAGTGGCTGAGAACATTTAGCTGGCTGGTGCTGATGGAGTTTAAACTCCTCGTGTACTCCCATTTCTGTGTGGAAAGACCACTCAGAGAGGGAGCTTTGCTCCGGTCCCCTTGTCATGTTACCTCAAGTGGGAGGCAGGCAAGACCTGGTTGGTGGAATCAAAAACCTATATGAGAAAAAAGTCAATATGCTTGGGAATTAAACCCCACCTCCCATATTTCCTACCCGAAGAAGTAACTGTCTTGACCAAGATCCCAGGCAGGTTTCTGCAGGGATTCAGAATCCAAGCATGCTTTTCCTCACGCTCAGTCTTGCAGTGCTCTGAGCCTTAGTCAGGGTGCAGAGTCCAGAAAGTGGCTGGAGTCGGGCTGGGTTCAGAGGTGCCCCACGCTCGCTGGTGCCCTGCTCTCTTCAGCCAGGAGTCCAGCATGGCCTGGGAGGGTATAAGGTGCCCCCGATGGCTGCTGCCCAGGCACTTGCTGTGCTTCCACTGGATGTTTCAGGCTCCCGGATCCCCGGCCTGGAGCAGCTTCCACAGCACACACAGCCAGTTACTCAGGAAGCCTTTTCCTGCTGTACCCCAGGCAGACTGGAGAGTGCTGGCAGAGGGAGCCCTGCCTGGCAGCCTGCTGGGGACGGGCACAGGAAAACTCCCTCTAACACAGGCTTTAGGCCAAGCTTACCCCTTTCCTGTCACCCTGACCAGGGCGGGTCTCCCATGCAGGTCTGGTTTATCCAGACCTGGGTCAAGCAAGGACCAAGCTCACCCTGGGCCTTGGGCTCACACTGGGAGAAAACTTTGGGTACGGGGAGTCCCAATCCCACTGGCATCCCAAAACCTGACACAGGATTTATTTTCTTCTATGCTTAGAAAATACTCTTATGGCATCTATCTCCCAATTACATGAGAAGGTAAAACTGTACTCTGCGGCATTATAGGGCCACGGAACTAAAGGCTTTAGAAAACATGTTTTGTAAAAGGCAGTGCCGTCATTGAGCTGGGCTTTTCCCTGCTTGAGGAAGTCCTGTGAGAGTCAAACTGAGAGCAAGCACAGTTGAGGGTGTGTGTTCCTTTTTCTGTTTTTACCCTCGGCATGGATTCCAGACATTTCTGGGCACTGGCGAGGTGCCCATGCTGGGGCAAGGGCCAGGCTAGAGAGAAGGGCTCAGCGGGCCTGTGGTGACGTCAGGGGGCAGGGCGGGGAGGCGGCTATGGAGCTGCTGTCTGTCCTCACCAATGTTCATCTGGGGTTCAGGAGCCCGGGCGAAGGGGTTACTGAGCCAAGCCAGTGAGAAGGCAGAGAGGGCGCAGCAGGCAGCAGGAGGGAGGAAAAGCCCAGGACTGGGGTCTCAGCTGCAAAGGGCCCTGTTAGTGATGGACAGAGTGAACCCCTGGAGCCATTCCTCTCCAGAGTCCCCCCCCCACCCCACCCACCACAGCTGGGGCAGAAGCCTGGGGTTCAGGCCCTTGGGCCACTGGCTAGGTGCTGGCGGGGTGGAAGGGTCCTGCAGGCTGTCGGAGGCCTTAGCCTAAGCCGGCTGGGTAGCCTCACCCCTCCGCACATGGGTGGGATGCCCTGAAATCATGGCTGACGGAAAGCAGCCGCCAGAGGCCCCTCCCCCCCGGGACACCCAGCTCTCATGTTCCCTCTGTGATGGCATTAGTTGTGCCTGAGGGCTTCACTTCTGTCCATGTCTGCCAGGCTGAGAAAAACATCTGCCAGGGTACAGAGCATGTCACTGTTGGCCCAAAGTAGGGATAACAGGCCAGGGAAGCCCGGCCCGCCATACCAGCTGCCCCGGAGGTGGGGGCTGGAGTCCTCAGCCGTGCCCACTCCGAGGGGTAGGCCCTTTGCCTGGCAGGGCTGGGGCAGAGACTCACCTCCAGGTGCTGCAAGGTGTCACCCCCAACCTGGGGATGGCACCAGGGCCACTGCCTGATGCTCAAGCCATGGCCAGGGCCTTTCTGGCTGTGGCTCTGCAGGGCCCTGTCTCCCCACCCCACTCACAGTGACAGGAGGCTGCCCAGGGGCAGAGGCCAGAATCCCTTGGTGCCAGCAGTGCGCATCCTGTCCCGACCTGCCTAGCTCAGGGATTGTGAGCCCACCCCACTATGCCCCAAAGACCCTGGTTAGCCTGTGAAGATTTTCTGGTTGGTTGGTTAGGGTTAGTTTCGGTTTCTCATTGCAAGTGGTTGAAGCCAGGGATACTCTACTGAGCTACATTCCCAGCTCTTTCTACTAATTTATTTTTATTTTGAGATGGGGTCTTGCTAAGTTCCCTGGGCTGAGCTTGAACTCATACTCCTCCTTCTCCATCCTCCTAGAACCCAGGAGGAGCCGTGCACCACCAGCTCACTATAGTTTTGTTGTTGTTGAGTTTTAGTTTTTTTGAGACAGGGTCTTGCTTTATAGTTCAGCCTGGCCCTGAACTCTCTGTGTAGCCCAAGTTAGCCTCAAACTCACAGAAATCCTCCTGCCTCTGCCTCTTGAGTACTGGGATTACAGGTGTGAGCCCCTGCCATTGTGGTATGTGGTACCGGGGATCAAGCTCAGGACCTTGCACTTGCGAGACACAGGACCCCTGGCCATCACTGTAGTTTTAAAAAGCACCTAGACATACGTGGCGTGGGTGACGATGGGGCCTGTGTTGCTCCCCTGCACTATTCACCCTGCCCCCAGTTCCTAGGGACACCCGAGTGGGGCGTGGCACCCACCCCACTGGCAGACGTGCTTCTGCCCCAGCTGCCTGGTCCTGGTCCCCAGGGCCCAGGACAGCTGCTCTGCTCTGGCCGCATCACAGATGCCCAGCACACTCAGTGTCTCACAGGGAGGGGACAGAGAGGCGACAGCAGGTACAGGGCGTGACACCCATCACAGTGTAACCCTGCTCTCAGTGTCATGCAGTGAGGAGCAAGGGGCCTGCGACTGTCCCTGCTGGGAGTGCTCACTGCCCCCCCCCCCCGCTTTGCTGGAGGTGGTCTGACCAGGCATAGGTAGGGAGAGAAGCCGGGGGTCAGTGGTGCAGTCTCTGTCCCACCACCCAGCCTTCAGCGTGCTGAGGGTGCTGCAGGATTGTGGTGGGCACAGCTCTGATGGGGGTGCCCAAACAGGATGAGGGGCCAGGAGGCCTTCAACAAACCTCATTTTGCACAGTGCTGCACCAGACTGGGGAGCCCACAGTGCAGCGTCTGTGGATTTGTCTGTTTAATGGATTTGGTCTGTGTCATCCAAGCTATGGACACCCTGCGTGTCCCCTGTCCTGTCATCTGGATCACAATGGCCTGGGAGAAGTGCACAGCATGGCTGCTCCAGTGTCCAGCCATGGGGCTGGGGGACCCTATGCCTGGTGAGCTCAGGCAGGGGTACCATCCTGATTTTGGCAGCCACTTACTCAGTTCTCAGGAACCAGGTTTCCAAGTGTTCATGGTACCAGGACTAAGAGCCCATTTTCTAAAAGCCGAACCTCTGGCCTCCTTCAGAGAGGGCCGGGGCTGGGCCTGGAGCAGCTCTCTGGAGACAGCCCTAGTCAGGCCTTAGTCCCCAGCCATCCAGGACCCAAGGTGCAGCCAGGGGCAGGGGGGGCACAAATGTCCAGCTGCTTTCCCTCCCCGCCCAGAGACACCCACCCAGGGAGTATCCGGTGCAGACTCCTACGTCCTTGTCCTGGCACTCCCCCATGGCACCCAGGGCCTCTGCATCTCCTTCCCGTAGTGTGCCTCCCCTGGGCTTGCTCCTGAGGATGGGGAGGGCCTCAGCCCTGGCAAGCTCCCTGCTGGGTCCTCTCTAGGAAGCCAGGGTTGCTCTGCAGCCCTGACCCACTGAAAGCATTCCCAGATGCCTCCAGTTTGGAAATCTCATAACCCCTTCTGGGCATTGTCTTGTTTCATTTCTCTCTTTTGTTTCTGGAACTGCTATACATTTAAATTTGGACCTTTTGGAATAATTCCCTAATGCTCAAAGTGCTTTTTTCCGGCTTTCCATAGCCTCATGGGGACAGGGAGGGAAAGACCAATCACAGACCTGGCAGGATTGGTTTGGATTGGTTGGGATTGGATGGCATTGGCTGGAATTGGTCAGGATTGGTCGTCTCCAGGGTTTCTACCCATGCTGCTTTTCCAGTCATCTCTGGCCTGGATATCTAGGTCTGGGGCTGCTCCCTGATCACTGGCCAATGGGCAGCCGCCCAGCTTTGCCAGGTGCTGGTGCCCCAGAGGGCAGCGAATGGTGGCTCTGTATGCTCTACCTGGCTCAGTGTGATGGATGAAGGATAGAGGAGGGGCATGGCAGGGAGCCCAAGTAGGGACAGCTGGTATGGCTGTCCTAAGCAGTCCAACCAGAGCCCAGACTTTCAGGAGCCTTTGCCCACAAGGTTCACCTTCTCTGAGGTCAGTTGAGGGTTACCTGTGGCCAGAAGAGACATCTCTGGGGACCCCAGCCTCATCTCAAGGGTCTCTTCCCAGGAGAGGCCTGGCAACCCCAGGCCCCCCAGCTGGCTGTTTCCAGAATGTCCAGTGCCCCATGAGACCTGCATAGTCAAGCCAGGATATCAGTTACCTTACCTTTAATATGCAGGTGCTGGACCTGGGGGTCTCAACCTTTTGTGATTTGGTTCCCACTCTGCACAGAGCCTACTGAGTAAACACCATGTGGGTCAGCTCTCTCATCACTAGAACACAATACCCAGTGCCCATAACTTCAAGGAGGAGAGGTTTATTTGGCTCATGGTTCAGATGGTTCAGTCTATGGTTAGCCACACCAAAGCAGAAGCATCATGGTGGAAGGAAATGGCAGAGCAAGGCTGCTTACTTTGTTGTGTCTGGGAAGCAGAGCATGAGGAGGAAGCTAACAAAGCACCTTCCAAAGGCAGCCCCCAGAGTTCACCTCAACCAGACCTCGCCTGTATCCAGTGAACTCAGCTGTGAACATCAGTGTGGTAATCCACTGAGGAGTATGGTGGCCCTCTCCAGAGTCTCTTACTCCAATCAAGTTGATAGTTAAGTGTAACATCATGACTGCATCCGCCCCACCACCTGGGCCGAGCTCAGGGCCTGGGCCCCTCCCTGGCTCACTCCACCTGCAGCATGGCTCTGAAGTCTCACGGACCAGCCCGGGTGCCTCAGGGACTGTGCTAAGGCTGGGTAGGAGTTGGGGACCAGGGGAGGGGCCCAGCCGGGCTGTCCCAGGCCACTTGGTGACACAGGTCGGAGGACAACTGGTCCTGGAAGTGGGCTTCAGTTTGTCTGAGCCATGCTCCTCACCACCCAAGGCCCTGGCACCCTGGTGGGCTTCCTGTCAGCTCTAGGAAGGGTCCTGAGGCCACTACTGCCACCAGCCAGGCTGGTACCCAGGGGCATGGAGAATGTGACTGGCAGTGCTTGTTTCAGGTTCTCACTGGCAAGATGGCGTACTACAGAAAGTGCATTGAGACTGTCATAGAGCACCTGAACAAGTTTAAACCCGAAAAAGACGTTCCTGAGCTGTTCCTGGAGGCTGCGTCCACCCCCCTGCAGGTAGGCTTGAGGCAGCCCAGTGGCATCTCACCTCCATTACACAGCCTTCCAGTGCCTTCCTTCCGAGAGGAAAAGTGTGTGCACATCCCCTGTTACACGGAGGACAGCCCTCTCTCTCTCGGGAGGTGTTTTATAGAGAGGTTCTAGAGAGGAGACGAAGTGGCTGTAAGTCAGGCAATACCGCATCCCAGGTCAGCCTGTCCTCCACCAGATCGGAACTGGTGGCCCTGTGCTCCTCTCCCCGGCTCCCTCTCCAGAGGGGCTGTGGCTGTGTGCAGAGTAGAGCCCAGGGTGGCCACAGCCACAGCAGAGAGGAGCTGCCCAGGTATCAGGGAAGCAGGGACATTTGCTGTGCCACTACCTGTTCCCTCCAGCCTCCCTGTCACCTGATCACTGCCCCAGCCACTCTGACCCCAGCACCCAGTGTCCACGGGGGCAGGTGCCAGGGAGTGGGCACTTGGATTTCTGCACTGAAGCCATCAGGACTTTGGGGCCCAGCCTGCAGATGGGAGACTATCACCTGGTGCTGCCAGCAGGGCTGTCTGCAGAGTCAAGGGCCCCCAGGGACAGGGGCCCCACTTTAGTGCCTCTTTGCTCCTCAGCTCTTTCCCTGAGGCCCCAAATGTTGGGCACATGATAAGAACACCTGAGGACCAGGCCACAGAAAGGCTCTGTGGCTCTCATAGCCTGGAGCCCGGGCACAGCAGCAGGAAGACATAGAGGGGCAGGCGGTCCGCCAGAGACCCAGGCCTTATTCCTGAGGCCCACAGCCTATCCCCAAGGGCCTGCCCCAGGTTGGGTCTTCAGCAGCCCTGTCTGCCTCTCCTCAGGTTGGCCCCAAAGGCCTCAGGACCCTAAGTCCCGCAGCCCCCACTAGCACCAACAGTATGGATCAAACAAGTCTCCCCAACTCTCCAGCAGCTCCTGCCCTGTCCCCAGAAGTCCCCGGACCCGTGGTTTGGCAGGGTGTCTCTCACCAGGTCAGGTATCGGGTGCTAGCACCTGAGGAGGGCTGTGGTGTGCGTCCAGCCTAAGGGAGACAGACCTTAGGGCTCTGGGAGCTCCTGCTGCCACAGTGGTGGCCTCACCCCCCACAGCGGTCGTGAGGGTCAAACCACAGCAGCCCCAGCCAGACCGTCCCAGCCTCTGCCAAGGTGCCAGCTGGCCCTGCTGCCTTGTCACCATATCTGTGGTCTAGTCATGGTCACCTCTTCTGGGCCCTGCCCAGCCCTGACTTTCCAGCTGGAGCTCTGGCCTCCTGTCAGTGATGCTCAAAGGGCTCTGGGTGCCTGTCCAGCTACAACCCTCCCTTCAGCTCCCTCCTGTCTCCTGAGCCCAGACTTGAAAACATCAGGTCACACAGTGTCTATAGGTACTTTCCATGTGACCTGTCCAGAGGCAAATAAATCCACCTGGCTCCCACCACCCACAGGCTGCTCATCCCATGACCTGGTGAAGACATCAGTGGTTCCACCTTTCCCTGCTCAAGTGGGGCCGCCACTCACCTGTCCCCTCAGCTCTGCTACACTGTCCCCCCTGGGGTCTCCTCCAGCCCCAGGTGTCAGAGAGAATGTGCAGATGATGACACAGACATATTCTTGACCATTTAGGACCTCCCGGGCTCCCACTACCACATCTTCACAGTGCCCCCAAGCCGTCAGCCACTCTGCTCTGTCCCCTGGCCTCCTGGTGCTTCTGGAACATTCTATGTGCCTCAGGCTCCCTGCATGTCCCACCCCCTATCAGGAACACACCCTAGATGCCTCAGTCTTTGGGGAGAAACAGGGCTCTAGCTTCAGAAAGTTACTGTCTCTGTTTCTTGATGAGAACCCTTATAGAAAAATATAATGGCTGCAGTGGTTTGGAGTTTTGTTTTTTAACAACCATATTCATCAGTTTTCCTTTTGCTGGAAAAAAGAATACCCAACACTTGGAAATTAAGGAGGAGAGAGGTTCATTGGGCTTGCAGTTTCAGAAGTTTCAGTCCATGGGAGGCTGGCACCAAGGCAGGAGCATCATAGTAGAAGGGCTTGTTGGAGCAAATCTGCTCAGCTTATGGTACCCAGGAAGCGACTGCAGGGAAGTGTCACAGGGAGACAGATGTGCCCTCCACAGGCATGAGCAGTGACCACCTCCTTCCCATGTACTCACTGTGGACATCCAGGGTTAATCCACTGAGCAGTGCAGCACTCCTGGCCCACTCACCTCTGCATAGCCTCCATCAGTTGACAAGTAACTGTCACTACAACCAACAGATTATGAAAGGTAAACGAGTTGCAGTTGTCACCTGGAAGTCACAACATGGTGACCATTCGTTGGCTTTCCAAGGACAGAGTGGCTGCTCAACACCACGTGAGCCTAGCAGCAGCTGGACAGGGCTGCCACCCAGGGGCACTGCCACCCACTCTGCCTACTTGAGAGGCGCATGCCTTTCCGATCCTTTCAAAGTGTCTCTGAAGTCACAGCAGAGTAGGGCACTGGGTACTGACCCAGTTTGGTTGACTCACTTCATCTCCAGTTGTCAGAAGTTGGCTGCAATTTGCTGCCTTTGCTCATGGCTTGAGGCTGCCAGCTAGAAGAAAATGCCACAGCACAGAAGTCGGCAGCAGAGTCCACCCAGAGGCTGCGGCAAAGGGTGCAGGATGGGGACTGTGGCCCCCAAACCTGCTAGCAGTCCTAACCCTGCCAGCAGGGGACGTGACCTCATTTGGATACAGTCAGTATAGGGCTCATGATGTGGCAACCAGCAAGGTCGGCCCTACTGTCTGCCAGGTCCAGTCTGATGATGATGTCCCAGCACCAGCAGAGAGCAGAAAGAGGCGGTCCTACACCAGGACATGTCACAGCAGACTCAGTGCTCCTGCTGCTCCCTGTGGTCTCTGGCAGAGAGAGAGTGTGTCTGTGGGTTCCAGCCCTGCCTGGGAGTTCATCTGGGTAGAGCCTCCCTGCGGAGGCCAAAGACAGAGGGCAGTGAGGGATGGGCAGTTGCCGGCTGGCCACCCAGGAGGGGTGGGGCCCAGGGTTGGACCTCCCAGCAGACAGGATGAGTAGCAGGTGCCAGGCAGGTTTGGAGAGAAGGGACAGGTCAGGCTGGGGCAGCCAGACTGGGGGCAGCCCAGCCTGAGGGGACAGGGACAAGGCCATAATCTGAGTGGGTGGGGCAGGAGGACAAGGAGGCCATGAGGGAAGGGCTGGACATCTCAGGATGCCTGTGCTCGCTCTTCCTGTCAGTTTCTCAGGAAAAACCTGAGCACAGAAAATATTCTCTATTCTAGGTTTTTTTTGTTTTTTGTTTTTTGGTTTTGTACCAGAGAATGAACTGGGGACTTCGTGCTTACAAGGCAGGTGCCAGAACCACTGAGCTAAATCCCTGACCCCTATTCTAGTATTTATTAGAACACCCACAAATGGGGCATGATATGTCATCCAGAAAGACTGACAGCTTGAATGGTCCAGGCAACTTAGCGATTTAGTGAGACCCTGTCTCAAGGTGAAAAATGATGATGAGGGGTGGGGCTGGAGCTCCATGCAGAGGCTGTGGGCTCAATCCCCCAGACTAAACCACAGCAAATCCCAGCACACCACACCTGATGCCCAGCATGGCCCAGGGGAGTGCAGTGGCTGTCTTCCAACCACAGGGCAGGGACTCCAGCGGGCAGGGTCCCCCAGAGCCTGGCCAGGTTTAAAAATATGCCACCTGGATTAAAAATACATTTCGATCATATAAACATTATATGTGGAAATAAAAAGGAAATGATGTGAACCAGCCCACAGCATTGGCCCGGTGTGAACATGCAGGTCCCCAGCAGGACTCCTACAGGACCAAGGGGACTGTCGGCGCCGTGGCTACAGGGGACCCTAAGCTCCAGGCTCAGCCCTCCAATCCTCTGCCACGGACAGCCCTTCCGGAAGCCAGGCAGGCCCACACCAGCTCTGGATCCTTTCTTCACAAGCTGCACAGTCTGGAATTCTGTCACCACAGTGGAAAACAAACTAAGAAGTAGCCTCGCACCCACCCGAAAACACCTCTGGCCCCGCAGGGGCTCTGCAGCGCCTTCCTACAGGGCCCTTCGAGGCTCACCAGGGAGCGGGGAGGCTGCTCCACTTCCAGGGAAGGCACAGACATGCTGGGATCTTTCCATCTCCTGTCCAAGGGCCACAGTGAGTGCTGCTCACCTGTGCAGGGCCTGGCCCTTGTTTCCTGTGCCCGCCAGAGGGCTGGCGGGGTCCCTTGGTAGTACCTCAGGAGCCTCAAACTTGACCAGAGCCCAAAGGAAATACAAGTTCTTACTGTAAGAGTACTACTGTGTTTCCGGTTCTGGGAAGTAAACCTAGGGCCTTTGCTCTGAGCTGCATCCCCAGCTCTTTTTACTATTCATAAAATAAAAAACTTGGGATTCAAGCATGTGATCCTCCTGCCTTAGCCTCCCAGTGTGCTGGGATCACAGTACAATACAGCCACAGGCTCAGCTCTGGTGAAGTCAGGGGAGGTCCAGCTGGCTGTCCACAGAGATCTGTGCGTTGCCGGTGCTCCTTCCCCCAGCGCTTGTTCCCTTTTCCCCCACTGATCCAGCACACAGGCAAACAGTTTATTTTTTTAACAACCAAGTAAGTGGGGGAAGGACCTGCTATAGTTATAATCAGCATTTCTCTTCTATATTTTTACAAGTTTTCAAGCATTTTGTACCTCTTCCTTCAACCATCTGCTTAGATCTATATCTGTTAGGAAGCTGTGTTTAGCTATATCATAATCCAGAAAAATCATTGCTTACATAAATGCAAGCCCTCTTTGCTCATATGAAAAGCAGTCTGCAGACAGACAGCTAAGGGTGGTCCAACAGTTTGGTGATGCAGGAGGAACTCACGCCCCCTCCCTTCCACATAGTATCCTTAGCATGTTCCTTTCCTCATAGCCACAAAATGGCTGCTCTATCCAGCATCAAAACCACATCCCAGGTGAAGGAAGGGCAAAGCCAAACAGCCTGAGGCCTGCGTCAGCTGAATCTGCCTTCTTTGTGAGGTGTTTCTTAAGGTCACATATGATCACTTGTCATAAGATCTCACTGATTAAAGAGGGCTGGCGGGGTCCCTTGGTGGCACCTCAGGAGCCTCAAACTTGACCAGAGCCTAAGATTTTAGCCCCAACTCAGGGACTTTGGTGCCCAGAGCCCTCTGGTATCTATGTCCAAGGTCAGCCCAAAATGGGCCAGAGTGCGGTGGGCCTTGAGGTGCTCCTGGGAGACAGAGCCCACCCAGCCCACCCTGAGCCACCACTGGCTGCTGCTTAGCCCTCCAGGCCCCCAGGCTCAGTTCTACTTTGCGGGACACCCTGGGTCTGGGTGGCTGCCAGCCTTGTGTTCATGCGCTACCTTTCTCTGTGGCGAGACCCTGCCCCCAGTTGTCCTTTATGGACCATCATCTATAGGGTCCTCTGCCCAATGTGGCCCTGGGGGACCTGTCTGCCCTGGGCTGCTGGCATTGGTTGGCAGCATAATCCAGGAGCACCGGTCACCATGGTCTGCTCCCTTGCCAAGGCCAGAGCAGCCACCTAGCCCCTAGACCCTCTGACAGAGGCCGCCAGTCACGGGCAGGCTGGTGCTCGGGAGCCAGCTGGGAGGAGCCTGACCCCTCCCTGCCACAGGTGTTTCAGGACCCAGATGGAGTTGGGAGCCCAGGACCTACCCAACTCTCAGGTTGTCGCAGCACCCTGATGTTTGCTTACCATAAGCACAATTGAAGAAATTTCAAAGAAGGCTGGAGATTTAGCTCAGTGGTTCTAGTGCCTGCCTAGCAAGTGGAAGGTCCCTGGTTCAATCCCTGGTAACCACATATAATAATACCGTGTGTGGTGACTCACACCCACCAGCAATCAGTACCACATACCACAATGCCTATCATGGTGGTTCACATCTGTAATCCCAGCACTTGGGAGGCAGAGACAGGAGGATTGCTGAGTTCAAAGCTTGCCTGGGCTACATAATGAGCTCAAAGCCAGCCTGGACTACAAAGTGAGACCCACCTCAAAAAAAAAAAAAAGAATGAAAGAAAAGAAATTTCAAAGAAAAGACAGATTTGACTAACAAAATAGCCAATTAGAAGCTAAGATGGGCATGGTGGCACACTCTGAAATCCAACACTCACTGAGGCAGGAGAATCACTCTCAGTTCCAGTCACACAACATATAAGACCCTGTCTCAAAAGGCCAAAAAAGAAACAAACAGCCGGGCGTGGTGGCTCATGCCTGTAATCCCAGCACTCGGGAGGCAGAGACAGAAGGATTGCTGAGTTCAAGGCTTGCCTGGGCTACATAGTGAGCTCAGGACCAGCCTGGACTACAAAGCGAGACCCTGTCTCAAAAAAAAAGAGAAAGAAACAAAAAATCAATTGAGAGCTAAACAAGGGTGGTGGCACTGGCAAATCTGAGACCCAACCAGCACTGTAGCTAGGCACACTTTCCCCAGTTCTGGAAGAAAAAAAAAGGTTAACCAAAAGTGTAAAATGATAAATCACAGAATGAGAATACAGGTGTCCAGTGAGAGCCAGGTGTGGTGGCATACAAATGTAATCCCGGCACTTGGAAGGCTGAAGCAGGAGGGTTGCTGTGAATTCAAGGTCAGCTGGAGGTGCAATCAATCAATCAATAGGTAAAATTTAAAAATAAAAATGAGATAGCTAGGCTGGGCATTTAGTTCAGTGGCGTCACTGCCTGACTTGCAAACAGAAGGTTATGAGTTTAATCGCTGGTACTGCAAAAAAAAAAAAAAATAGGGGCTGGCAATTGAGGTCAAGAGGTACCGCGTGGGAGCCCTGGGTCCCTTCCAGCACTGCACAAAGAAAAGGGGGTCAGCAAGGGAATGCCTCTCCCCGAGTGACAGTGACCGGCGGAGATCTGCAGACACTGGAAGGGTCAGTGCGGCCTTAGAAAGGCCCAGGCTGTGGGGCCTGTGGAAAGAGGGAGGCTGTGGGCGGAGACAAAGGTGAAGCGGCCCTCACCTCGGAACCCCGGCCCCGTGAACGCTTCTGTCCGCCAGGATCGCGCTCCTCACACTCCCTCCTCACACTCACTCGGGGTTGCGCTGTCTTGTTTCCTCGGACTCTTCCAGCAGCCTCCCTTTAGCTTTCCGTTTCCTCCTGAGGAGCTGTGCACCTCTGCGTCTCCGTCCCCTGCTGGGCGTGGTCCCAGTGCTCCTGCCCCAGGTGCGCCCCCCCACACCCGGGGCCTGGGTCCCTGGAAGTGCCTGGCGCCTCAGAAACCCCACGCACTGGGCTGGTTTCCTTGCCTCTCGAAAGCTTTCCGTCCTGGACAAAACAAACTCCTTGCTCACGCCTCGTACTTTTTGGTAATTTTTTATTACGTCCCCTGAAAACCTTTATGTGAGCTCATTTTTTATATTATTGTAAAACGTGCCTGATACAGAATTTGCCACCTAATCATTTTCTGGCATCCAGTTCTCCGGTCTTCAGCGCATTTGTTTTCCTGGTTGTGCAGCTGCCACTCTGTCCATCTCCAGAACCCTTCAGCCCCTGCCTAACACTGTGTCCCCCAGAAGCACTGGCTCCCATCCCCTCCCAAGCTGCCCCACCATCTCCCACAGGTGGGTGAGCAAGGCCTTTGTGCCCTCAACCCTTGTGTTGTGATTTCTCTGCTCCGTTCCCTCCTTTTGCTTTGCTTGCCCCTCTTGCCAGCCTGGAACCGGGGACCTACCCCTGGCCCTTCTGGTCACCTCCAACCCTACCGCTGCTTAGGAAGATGGTGTGAGCCAGCCCTCCCAGCCTGGACGGGCCACCTGTCCCACCTTGGCCTCTGCAGCTGTCTCCTGCAGGCGCTGAGCCCTCAGAAGCGGGCCTTCACCTCCGAGCTGCTGTCCGGATGCCTGCAGTACTGGCAGCTCCTGACTGTCGTGGTGGATGCCTTCTATGTGCAGGATGGCCGGCTCTGCCTGTGGGCGGACTACAGCCTCTTCCAGGGTGGGTGTCTCCTGTGTGTCCCCGGCCACCCCGCTGCGTTTTCCAGAGCAGAAGCTGCAGTGAGCCGTGAAGTCCCCATGGCTGCCCCTCACAGGCTGGCCGGGGTGGACATATCCCCTCACCTCACAGATGGGAGACTGATGCCTCAGGCTCACGGGAGGCCAAGCTGCTGCAGTGACCTCGCCCTCTACCTCCACCACCTGTGCTCTGGCACAGGAGGCCCGGCCTGGCCTGGCTGGACACCCCCCACCCCGTTTCCTGAGGTTCCTGACGCCCGTGCCTGTCTCTAAGAACCTGGGGCAGAGCCAGTCCTGAGCCACAGTCAGGACCATGGTGGGGTTAGATAGAAGTGATGCCTGCTGGGCACGTGGTGCACACCTGGATCCCGGTGCCCCGGAGCAGAGGCAGGAGCGTGGCAAGCCTCAAAACAAAGTTTTCAAAAGGGCCTAGTAGGAATGTAGCTTGTTATGAAGGCCCTGGGTTTAATCCTCAGGGAGACAGAGAGAAAGACAGAGAGGGACAGTGAAACAGAGTGGGGAGGCGCCGTAGGGGAGAGGAGAGGGGAACCTCTCACTGCTTCCTGTTTTCAAGGAGCATGTTGACTGCTGCAGGCGGAATGGCTGGTGCCACCGTGGACACTTGACCTTGTCCAGTGGGGGAGGGGGACGGGGGTGAAGTTGTGGGGAGGCCAAGCTGGGAGAATGATGTCCAGTCCTGAGCCTCAGAGGTCGAGACCTTCACAGACACCCCTCACCCCCTCAGTGCTCTGCTTCCTGGCCACATTCCAGCTGGACGTGCTTGGGTTCCAGCTCTTCCGGAGCATTGTCAGAGCCCTGCCTGTGGGCAAAACGTGCAAGGTAAGCCCTCCCAGTGCCCTTCAACCAGAGGACCTCTGGTGGGTTGGTCTGGTTGAGAATCAATGCCCTTTCCACAGCACTCTGCCCAGGGAGCTCTGGCTCAGGGTCCCGGGGCTGAGCACCCTGCCCAGCACAGCACCTCCCTCCCAGACTGGGCCTGAGGCCCTCAGCCCCTCCCCACCTGGCATCTCTGCCCCACAGGAGGTCTGGCATGTGATCCTCAGCTCCAGATCCCCGGGGGTGTTGCCAGCCCAGGCGGACATCCTGGCGGAGGGTCAGGAAAACATGGGGTGTGGGGACCCTTGCTGTAGCCTTTTGAGTCCAAGACTGCAGATGTGCATCACCACACCGGGCTTCTGCTGACTCTTAACCGTTATTGACCAGGATCACCTTTCATATCACCTGGGTCGCACAGACTCGCCAGGCATGTGGGTACCAACTTCCCAGCAGTTCTGTGTGTGCCCATGAGGCCAGACTGGCCAGGGTGACAGTCTCACGAGTCCCCACGGAGCACTACCCAGTGCCATCTCTCCTCCGACCCTCACTCCAGGCCCCAAGGTCCCTCCCCTCCCCCGGATCTCCAGAGGGCTGTGCTCAGACAGCAGCGGGTCACAGGGTCAGAACAGCTTCTGCTGGGGACTGTTGCCATGGGGCAGGACCACCTCGAGGGAATATTCAGCAAGGAGTCACTGCAAGCCAAGGACAGGGCCCCCCAGGCCTGTGGGGGGCTAGGTGCCAAGGGCAGGCGGGATGCCCTATAGCTGGTTTGAAGGAAGGCAGCTGCACAGGGCCCTGAGTGCTGCCCTGCACAGAGCACTGCCCGGCCGCGCCCTCCCTTCAGGCTCACCTTCACCACCACCTGGGCAGAGCCCTCCTGGGTTTCCTGAACCAGAGCTGCAGCCCTGGGGACCCTGCCATGCAAGGCCACAGCAGGGCTGCCAGGCCCAGGGCAGGAAGCGCAGCCTCAGAGCCAGGAGCAGGTGACAAACCGAGGGAGGGCGAAGCTGTGGGAATGGCTCAGCTCCAGCCTAGAATCCCAGAGCCCCATGGCTGGGTGGGCAGCTTTCCCTGTGTCGCCACTGCCAGTCTGCCAGGCACCAGGGGTCAGGAAGGCATCTCTGCCCTGCTTGGGGCGGTGATCCTGGACGCCTGGCCCCCCCACTCTCAGGACGGCGGCTGGGGGTGTAGGGGAGGGGCCAGGATTGGCCCTGCCCCTCACGGCCCCACCCCCCAGTTCCTCAGGTTCTTCTTCAACCCCTTAAACCTATGCTCCTGGATCAAGGACGAGTGGAGCCTCATCTACACGGCCACCCACGTGCAGAAGAGCTGGATCGAACCTCTGCTGAGGTGGGGTAGTCCCTGGCATCCTGGGCTGCTCAGTGCAGTGGGGCCCCCTTGTTGCCCTGGTTTTGGGGCTGGAGGCTCAGGGAGGCCCATGGCTTGTCTGGCCCTGCAGTCTGGGCCAGGCAAGCAGGACATGTCCTGGCTATCAATCCATCAGCTTTGTGCCCACAGTGGACTGGTGTGGGCCTGATGGCCAGAGTGCACTGGGGGAGAGAAGAGGCCCTTTGCTCTGGAACCTGTCCACTGTGCAGGAGCTGGGGACAGGTGCCTGGCGGTGTCCTCTGCCTCCCTGCAGACCCCAAGAGTGCAGGCAGAGTGCAGCTGGGGGAGCCAGGCAGAGCAGCAACTCAGCGCCAGCTCCTGGGGGGTTCAGGCCCAGCTTCCATGCTGCTGTTCCCAGGGACCTGAGCCAGGCTGGATGCCCTAAGCTGTCCTCCCTGCCCCCTAGCCAGAGTTGGCTTGAGGCAGACCAGACCATGGGGAGGCCTGCGGGGACCAGCACACAGTGGGGACCCAGGTGTCCACTTCTGAGAGGAGGGAAGGTGCTCATCTTCCCAGGACCCTTGTGCCTAAGTGGCCCTATAGGGCCCTGGCTCCCACAGCCCAGCACCACGCTGGCAGTCGGACAGAACTCCAGGGAATGGGGGCACCTCTGGAGTGCTTCCCCAGTTCCCAGGGCCAGCCTGCCCAAAGCTCTTGCCTTCCCTGCCCAGGGGCCCTGGGCAGCCCTGGCACTGGACGTGGGGCTAGAAGCCTGGCAAGGACCCTAGTAGTGGTGGGCTGTTCCCAGCAAGGCCCAGAGTGCTGCTTCAAAGCGTCCAGCCCCCATGGCTCCCACTGCACCCATCACCTTGGTGCCACTCCCGAAGGCTCCTTTCTATGCCAGCTTCCTCCTGCCCCTGACTTCCCAGTCTGTGCCATCTGTGCTGGCCCAGTTTAGCTCCATGTCACTGCTGCTCCTCGGGCTCCATGTTCCCCAGGCCCCACTGCCCTGCTCTCCACACACCATGGCTGACCTGTCTCCTCACCATCTGCACGAGCATGTGGCGAGGCTGCTCCTGCAGTGCTGGTCACCTTGGGCCCAGCACCAGTGCTCCCCAGGGAGACTGGATCCTGGGGTCCCCTGCATCCCAAGGCCGACACCCAGGACCCACAGAGGAAGTGACCGGGGCTTCTCCCTTCACCCCAGGTGGCAGCCGGAGGTCCTGGGCCTGCTGGACCAGCTTGAGGAGAGATCAGCCCACCGGGCCCCTCTTGCTAAAGCCAAGGCCAGGGTCACAGAACCCCGAGAGTTCCACCTGATGGCACCCCAGCCCCGCGCCATTCCAGTGCCTGAGCCAGTCCCTACTATGGCCAAGCCAAGACCTGTGAGTTGGGCATCTGCAGGGGCACAGGGCCTTCCAGCCCGATGTAGTGTGCCGCCCTCTCCATGAGGTGCTTCGTGTTAGCTCCCAGCATATGCGCCCTCTGGGCTGTGGGCCCAGTGATGTCCCAAGGCTGGGCCTCTGCACAACGCCCTGTATCCCTCTGCCTGGCTGACATGTGCGTCAGGATGCTCTGTGCTGAAGTAACAGGACAATGCAGCTCACACTGGCTCAGAGCAGCCTCTCACCCAGCGTTGCAGCTGAGGTCCACAGGGTCCTAGCAGGGCAGGGCCCAGGCTCCAGCTCTGCTGCTCTAATCCCACCTCAGTCCCTTCTGTGACTTTCTCTTTGGGCCAGTCCAGGCCTCCCATCAGCTCTACACTGTGCAGGGTAGGAGAGGACATCTCAGGCTGTAGGAGGCCCCAGGCATAGAGCTGGGAGGTCCAGGTGCCTGCTCAGGCCCGTCCCCCTCTGCCCCCGTGGACACCCCCTTCCACAGAAGCTCTCCAGGAGCCCTCAGCCCCACTGTGTCCCTCAGAGCATCCCGCCGAACCAGCCCCTTTCTTTGTAGCACTGATGAGATGGAATCCAGTAACTCACGGACCTGCTTGTTGTCTCTCCGCTGTACCAAACCATGGCCGTCTTTCCTGCCCCGTGTTCCCAGTGGGGTTGGCATAGTCCTGGCTCAGAGCAGAGCTTCAGTACACAGCTGTTGGGTGGACAGCACAGATGGTTGAGTGGATGGACACACAGACTGACAGAAGGATGGCAGGGGCCTCAATACAATAACCCTCCACTAACCCCCCTGCAAGATCTTCAACATTCCTGACCCCACCTCTTCAGAAACTAGTGTATTTTTCTCAAGTCCTTTGGCTCTCTCTCTCCCTGCCTCCTTCCCTCCTTTATCCCCTCTCTCGGTCTCCCTGCCCAGCCCTGTGCCACAGCACTGCCTAGTTCCCCGAGCTCCACAAAGGGGCCATGCTGGACCCACACCCTCATCTCCCTGCGCCGCCTGGCTTGTGCATTCATTCCACCAGCGGTCACAGTGTCCCCATCAGCGCAGGCACTGTGCTGCCCAGCATGGACTCAGACAGGAACCAGGAGATGCAAGATCCCTCACGGCAGTGTCCAGGCATCTAAGGTCTGTGCAGAGCAGAGGGAACAGTGCAGCGAGGGGAGCAGAGCAGCCTCAGGGTGGACCCAGCAGAGGGCGCTATACTGGGGCATCTGAGACATGGGCACCAGCACAGGCTGCAAGGGCGGAAGGGACGGTGGGTGGAGGCCGGGCTGGTGGGGCAGGGTGGGGGTGAAGGGTGCCCACAATGTGCCAGTCAAGCCTGCTTGAGGGTGTGCGGAGTACAGACCTGAAAGAAGTGAGCAGTGAGCCCAGGGGTTGTGGCAGGAAGAACTGGTGGTAAGCAGAGTATTGTCAGGGGCAGGGCAGTGCCCTCCCTGTGCCCAGGAGAGGAAGGAGACATGGGCTGCCTCAAACCCAGGCACACACCATGATCTAGGGCTGACCCAGGGTGCCTCTGGCCGCTGGGGAGCAGGGCAGCGGTGGTGGTGTGGAGACGTTTTGGGGAGGGCAGGCAGTCTGGGAGACAGTGGGTGTGAGGGGCGTGGCCCAAGGAGGACCCTGCAGCCCTGGTGGACAAGGGCTCAGGTTTGGCTGGGCCAGTGTCAGCATCTGAAAGAAGCTGGGACTGAGGAGTGGAGTTCCAGCCTATACTTGGGGTGTCCCAGTTGGCTCCAGCTGCCCCACAATGGGTGGCAGCAGCTGTGTCCAGCCGTTGTCCCTGAGGCCACTTTAGCTTCCCTAGGGCTGTCCCAGGTGAGTGCCCAGGCCCCTGTGCTGTGCCTTCCTCCCCTCCGCGCAGGCCCTCCCCTGCCCAGGTCTGAACCACGCCCTCCCCACCGTCTCAGTGGCTCCTGAGCAGTGCCTCCCCTGCCAGCCCGGCCTCCGCCCACCGTCCCTTCCGCCCTCGCGGCCTGTGCTGGTGCCCATGTCTCAGATGCCCCAGTATAGCGCCCTCTGCTGGGTCCTTGCAGGTCCCTCGAAGCACCTACCAGGAGCCCCTGGAGCAGCAGCGGCTGCAGCTGGTCAAGAGGTTCAACCGCCGCAAGGCCGAGGTTGGCAGCGTGACCCCTGCCTCCCCAGGGTCCCCAGCACCCGCTGTGGGGGAGGGGCTGCTGGGCTCCACGTGTGTGTCCCCCCAATGGCCCAGGGGTGCAGGGATTTGACCCGTGGGACAGGAGCTGTGTGGTGTCCTGGCAGGAGCTGCTGCTGCTGGCCAACATGGAGGAGCTGCGCTGTGCCATGCCCAGACCCCACCGTGGGCCACCCATGCAGGTAATCTGCATCTCTGTGAGGTATTTCCTCAGGTCACAGAGAAGTTCCACTACCAGATATGGTGCACAACTGTAAATCCCAGCACTCTGGGAGGCTGGGCCAGGAGGATCACAGTTCAATCCCATCCCAGGCAATTTAATGACTTAGCAAGACCTTGTCTCAAAATAAAAGGGCTGGTGGGATAGAGATTTAGCTCAGTGGTTCTGGCGTCTGCCTCACAAGCACAAGGTTTCAAGTTCGATCCCTGGTACCACATACAACAATGCCAGATGTGGTGGCTCACACCTGTAGTCCCAGCATTTGAGAGGCAGAGGCAGGAGGATTACTGTGAATTCAAAGCTAGCCTGAACTACATAGTGAGCTCAGGGCCAATCTGGACTACAAATTGAGACCCTGTCTCATAAATGCATAAACAAACAAACATAAACAAACAAAAGGGCTGGAGGTGTGGTTCAGTATGAACCACCAGATTCAATCCCCAGGGCCACCAGAAACAAAAGCTGCTGTCTCTATGGTGACACAGAGGTTAGTTATTGGGCCTCTTCCTGTCATGTGCAGGTTTCCAGGACAGCGGGGAGGGGTCCCAGTGCTGGCAGGGAGGGCGCCTGAGGACGCATGAAGAGAACGCAGAGAGGGCACCTGCAGCCTCACCCCAGGGTTCCAGAGGCCCCATGAGGCCTTTCAAACTTCAGTCAAAAAGACCACCCCAAGGTGGGGGTGTTGCCCAGCAAGGACAAGTTAGGGGACCAGGAAAGGAAGCCAAGCACCTGAACAGTCAGTCCCATGGGAGCATAGCCCGCAAGGGCTGCTGAGCAGGCAGCACCCCTGGCAGCAGCTTTCCAGATCGAGTAGCACCTTTTATGAAGTCCTGCCCTGTAGCCCAGAGTCCTGGGTGCACAGTGGGGTGCAGGGCAGGGAGACGGGGAGCAGCCTGGCAGGCCAAGGAGCCAGTGGGGAAGGCTTGTCCCCAGTCCAGTGCACCCTGCATGCCTTCGTCCTGCTGGCAGTCCAGCGCCACAGCAAGGACATAGGGCCTGGGGACAGAGACCCCGGGGGTCATGGCTGAACACAGACAAGCCTTGACTAAGGTGGAGGAATAAGTCAGAGTCCAGGGTTGCAGGACATCTCCAAGACGGGCTGGGTTCCAGGTGTGGACAGGGACCAGGCTGTCTCTTCTTGGCTTCCGCAGGACCCTAAGAAGCACCTGCAGCTTCGACCCACCTTGCCCTGCGTGCAGAAGATTCCCAAGCTGAACTTCTACAGGGTGCAGGCCCCCCCCTCCCGTTCCTCAGGAGCTGGGTGCCCCGAGGCAGCCTCATGCTGAGGCAGGGGGCATTGCCTGGGCATTCCCTCCCAGCTCACCACCAGCCCCTTCTACCCTGTCCCCTTCCTACAGCCTGACCACGTCCCTGTCAAGCTGAACACGGCTACCATCCTGCGGGAGGGGGCCCTGTACCAACGCCAGGTGGAAAAGGAGCTGCAGAGGTAAGAGCCGGCCCAGGCACCCTCTGTTCACCCTCCTTCCAGGGTGGCCATGGCAGGCAGTGGTGACCGTAGCTCATGGGAAGAGGCTGGAGGAAGACATTGAACTGGACGCAGGCGCTCCACACTCACACACAGCAGCAGCAGCAGCAGCAGCAGCAGCAGGGTGCATCCCTGGGGCTTCCCCCTCACAGCATCACAACTGAGCCCTCGAGACCTGCCCAGTGCCAGCTAGGACCCCCACACAGTGCCACCTGGATGTGAATCAGTGTTTCTCCAACCTCCTCTGATTTCTGCTATTCTGGCTGACCATCTTGCGTTCCTTCGTTTGTTTGTTTGCTTGCTTTTGTAGTGCTGAGACTCAGCCACATCCCCAGTCCTTTTTTATTTATTTATTTATTTTTTATTTTGAGACTGGGTCTGTAAATTGCCATTCTTGTGCCTCAACCTCCCAAGTTCTGGGATTGCAGGCAAGCCCCACTGTGCCCAGCTCCACTTACTGGCTGGTTACAGGACACTACCGGGCGAAGAGCGGGCAGGGGTATGGACCTCCACGCTCTCACTGGACCCCACAACCAGGACCCTCCCTCCACCTGTCCTGCCACCCAGGAGCCCTGCAACCCGTCCTTAGGGTTTTCACGGAGGTTACATGGAACAGACTCCACTGGTGAAGTTCAGCTCTATCTGCCCTTCCCCGAAGCCCCGAGTGGGCTGAGTCCCCATTCTCTGATCCCAGTGGGCATTCCTAGTGACCACCCCATCCAGAGCCCCAGCCACATCCGGAACTTGTCCAGGGCCAGGCCTGGGGCCTTCTCTTAGCATACGAGAGATCAGAGATCGTTAACACTTGGCAATTCAGAGATTTTAGAAGAGGTGTGGCCTGAAGCGGGAGGGAAAGCAGCTGCCTAGAGGGCAGGAGCCTGCGGTCCTGTGGGTGGGGTGGCACAAGACAGAGATAACCCAACTCTGGGAGAGAGGGACCAGGCAGGGAGACTTACCAGACCCTGGGCCCACCCCGAACCTTCCCTGGGTCACCTCCTCCTCTGACCCTTCCTGACTCCCCTTCCAGCTGCCCATCTGGACCCTTCCGTGTTGAGTTGGGGAGATAGACAGGCGGACAGGGATGGGGGTGGGCAGACAGGGGCAGAGCAGACGCACTGGGAGGAGCACAGAACACTGTGCTGTGATGGGTGCAGAGGAGGGTTGGGGCGGCAGTGGGTCAGCAGAAGACTGTGGGCTGGGTGCCTTGAGGGTCACTGCCCCCCATGGCTCTGCCCATAGGAGCTGCTTCTCTGTGCTTGGTGCCCAGGGTTGACAAGCTTATGGATGGGCACGGGGACCTCTCAGAATTCCTTGAGTGGCAGGAGATGATGAGGGCCAAGGACTGGGCGGAGCAGCTGGCTGTGAGTGAGTGCCGCAGGCTGCAGGGCAAACTGAGTCACGAGGAGGTGGTGCTGGCCCGGCAGCGCGTCCTGCAGGAGAACAAGCAGAAGGCGGACCAGAAGAAGGAACAGGTGACACGCCACACGCCTGGCTAGGGGCATGTGTGCTGGCTGAGCCATGGCCGGCAGAGCACCATGGAGGGCGCACAGGGGGCGACGCCAGGTTGTATCCTCGTAAAACCTGTAGGGTGGCCTTGACTGGCTGCCCTGCCTCAGCAGCAGGGCTTCCGAGCGCTCTCACAGCACCAGGCCTGCATGATAGTGGCCAGTACTCCTGCCCCAGACTGCCATCCTCCTTGCCAGCAGGGCACTCAGACCACAGATCTGGGGTGCCCCTGAGGACAGAGGTTCAGTTCTGAAAAATTCTGAAGGCCAAGGCTGGTGTTTGGCTCAGTGGTTCCAGCGTCTGCCTGGCAAGCACAAGGTCCAGAGTTCGATTCCTGGTACCACACACCACAGTGCTGGATGTGGTGGCTCATACTGGTAATCCTAAACACTCAGGAGGCAGAGGGAAAAGGATTGCTATGAGTTCAAGGCTAGCCTGGGCTTCATAGTGATTTTGGAGTTAGCCTGAACTACAAAGTGAGACACTGTCTCAAAAACTAGAAGAAGGAGAAGGAGAAAAAGAAGAAGAACTTTACAGAAGGTGGACACATCTGCATGTGACCCATTTGCATACAGAGTCAGTTCTCCTGTTCAGGGACCCAGTTCTGACACCTGCAATTGAAAAAGGAGTTGGTCTATTTTGGCTCAAGGTCTTGGGGTGCAGTCCACAGTTGGCTGGTGCCAGGGCAGGAGCATCATAGCAGAATGGGCTGGCAGAGGAAAGTTTGTGAGGAAGGGCCAGAGGCAGATCTCAAGGCCACATGTTCACACCCACCCAGAAGTGTGCTCTACTAATCTGCTTTGCACTTTTTTTTTTTTTTTTTTTTTTTTTGCAGTTCGGGAGCTCAAATTCAGGGCCTCATTGGTTGCCAGGTAGGCACAGTGCCACTGAGCTACATCCCTGGCCTGCTCTGTCTTTCTTGGTCCAGTGAAGCTGACTGGTCAAGATTACCAATCAGAACACCTCTCCCGGGGGCCGGGGTCCAGGGGCCGGGGATGGCCATGTCCCATTCCAGAGGTTCCTGATGTCCCAGGAGCAGCTGCTATGGGCCTCACAGGGTCTGTGTATGGGCCAGCCCCAGCCCCAGACCAGCAGGGCTGACTTGGGTCCGTCTCGCCTGAGATGCTTCCTACAGAGCACCTCTGCAGGGCCAGGGGACGGTCACTCCATCCTGGACAGATGCATTGGTGTCCGCGACTCCGGTGTTAGGATTTGCTCTTCTCTCCTCTCAGCTTAGTTTACTAGGCTCCTGTGCATGCTGAGCCTGCACCCTGCCACCAGCTGCACTCACAGCAGGAGCTTCGTTTTATGGAAGTTTAAAAGTTACATATTCCTTACTAGCTATAGGACTGGTCAATCTATTTTATGTTAAGTGCATTGTGAGAGTTGGCCAATCTTGAGGAATTGGTTAATTTCACAAAGTTGTCAAATTTATGTGTGTACATGTCAACTGTAATGTTCTACTACATCCACTTTAAGTCTTTAATTATAAAAGTAGTTTTGTCCCTAATTCTGGAAGTTCATATCTTTTCACTCTTTTCCTGTAGTTATTCCTAAAGATTTTTCAATTCTATTTATCATTCCAGAGATTTGGCTTTTTTGCTTTATTAATTTTCTCTATGATTTTGCTGGATTTTTTTCCCTTTTCTATTCTTTTCCCCCCTATATTAGGGATTGAATTCAGGGTCTCATACATGCTAAGTAGGTGTTTTCTTGCGGAGCTATATCCCCAGACCAATTTTTATTTTGAGATATGATCTTGCTAAATTACCCAAGCTGACCTTGAACTTGCAATCATCCTGCCTTAGCCTCCAGAGGGAGCCTGGAATGATAGGGATGTCCCACCATGCCTGACTAACAATGGACCCTTTACCTACAAACTCAATTCATTCCTCAGAGCCAGTTGTTACTCAAGTTGGTCAACTGAAGGCTCAGGCTTCTCTGCACAGACTTCAAAGTCTCCTCTGTCAGGCAGATCTTGTGTCCTCAGAGAGACACTGACCCAGGATTTCTCAGTGAACTCCACACAGGAAAGAATGTTGTCGTGTTCCTTCCAGAAGTCTTTAAGGGTTAAATCTTTATCTGAGACCATATGGAAGCATAAGTGGCCAGCATTTGGGTCATAACTCAAGACTGTGCATATATTAAAACTAAAATTCTGCTCGTAACCCAAGTTGTTGGTATGTCAGTCAGGTTGTAACTCAAGGGTCCTCTGTATTTTGCTGTTAATTGATTTCTGGCCATTATTTCGGTGTGCTTTGTGTCTTTTTTACTTTACTGTTCCTAGGTCTTGATACAGGAATGTAAATACTGACTTGGAACCTTCTGGCTCCTCTGGTCTTGGCACCTAGAGCCACTATCCATCACCTTTCTCTTTCTGAACTGTGTCCAACGAAGCTCGGTAAGTTTCTTCCATTTTCCTCCAGATTTCCTCCTTGAGCCATGAATTATTTAGAAGGGTATTGCTTGGTCTCAGAGCTTTGGGGTTTTCCTGCTATCTTCCTGTTGTGAGTTGGACCATTGTGGTTGGTGAATACACACTATGGCCGCAGTTCCTTAAGAGGGGTCTGTCCGACGTACTGTCCATCTGGCTGCGTGCCCACCAGCTTGCCATGTTGCTTATTTCTGTGCCTTTGCCAACTTCCTGTCTGTTGCTCTGTCATTGCTGAGGAGCAATGCTGAGGTCTCCACTGTCACTGAACTGGCCCCTTCTGTCCTCTGCTTCGTTATGTTGTGGTTCTGTTACTCAGTTACTCTGTTACTCAGTCCATAAACATTTAGAATTGCTATGCGTACCTGCCACAGACCCTATTTCTCTTATGTAGTATCCTTCTCTGTCTCTAGTGATCTTCTTTGCTCTGAAGTCTACTTTATTTAACATTAAAATCCTGCTTTTCCTTGATTAATGATTGGATGGTATGTATTTCCCATTTGTTTACTTTTGATCTGTGTCATTATATTTGAAGTTTCTCATAGACAGCACATAGCTGGATCATATTTTAAAATCTCTTCTGTCAATCTCTATTAGTTGATGTATACAGATGAGTTATATGTAATATTACTATTTTGTTAAGATTTAACTACTGGGCCGGAGGGTTAGTTTAGTGGTTCTGGCGCCTGCCTCGCAAGCGCAAGGTCCTGAGTTCGATCCCCGGTAACCACATATAATGCTGGGCGTGGAGACACGCCCACCAACAATCAACACCGCATACCACAATGCCGGACGTGGTGGCTCACGCCTGTCATCTCAGCACTCGGGAGGCAGAGACAGGAGGATTGCTGAGTTCGCGGCGGCTTGCCTGGGCACCATAGTGAGCTCAGGGCCAGCCTGAACTACAAAGCGAGACCCTGTCTCCAAAAGCAAAAAAAAAAAAAAAAAAAAAAGATTTAACTACTATTACTTGTTTCATTTGCTCTATTCTTTCTCTGCTTTCTTTCTTTTGCCTTCTTATGACCACTCAAACTTTTTCCTAGAATTCCATTTTGACCTACTTGTAACGTTTACACAGATAGTCTCTCTTTATTGCATACAGTTTTCATGGTTGCTCAGTGTATTACATTTCATACATGCGTTGCCTTTTCATTGCTATCACATAACACCTGAGATACCTAACTTGAAGAAAAGTTTGCTTTGCCTCACAGTGTTGGAGCTTGCAAGCCTTATTCTGTTGGCCCTGTTGCTTTGGGCTGTGGTGAGACAGAAGCTCCCAATGGCAGCCGGGAGAGAGGCCAAGGCCTATTCCCTCCAAGGCCGTGCCGAGGAACCTCAATTCCTCCTGCTCAGCCCAGTCCCCAAAGGCTCCATGCTGCCCTCTAGCCATTGGTTGGGGACCAAGCTGTCAACCCAGCACCTCTGAGGGACCTTAGGTCCGACTGCAACGGTGCGCGGCATGGCGCCCTCTGGTGGCGACATTTTACCCATCTGCGTAAAGTGGAAGTTCGGGCTGCCTTTGTTTCAGCCTCCCACTTTATGCATTATCTTAAATATCTCTTCTACGTATACTTATTTGTATTACATGTAATTTACATACTTTACATGTATCTACTTGTCCACATAGGACAATGCTATAATTTTTTTTTTTTTTTTTTGCTTTTTGAGACAGGGTCTCGCGTTGTAGTTCAGGCTGGCCCTGGGCTCACTATGGTGCCCAGGCAAGCCGCTGCGAACTCAGCAATCCTCCTGTCCCTGCCTCCCGAGTGCTGGGATTACAGGCGTGAGCCACCACGTCCGGCATTAGGACAATGCTATAATTTTTGATTCAACCACCAAACATAATTTAAAAACACAAAAGAGTTAGATGTAGTCCCACTTGCCTGTAATCCCAGCATTCGGGAGGCTGAAGCAGGACAACTAGCATCAGTTTGAGGCCAGCGTGAGCTACATAGTGAGACCCTGTCCCAAAGCAAAATGAAATAAAACAAAACAGAACAAAAAGACATAAAAGAAGGGAAGTCTTTTCCATTTAACTCATGTTTTTGTTTGCTATATTCTTTCTTCTTGTTACAAGATTCCTTGCTACTTTCTTTCTCCTTAAACAACTCCTAACTATTCTTTTAGGGTAGGCTTATGTTTTTGGCTAATTTGGACTGCTCTAGTCGTTAATTTTCTTTCTAATCTCTGGCCCATTCGTCCTCTCCAGAAACCCTGACAACAAGGGTGTTAGATCTTCTGTCAGCCCCTGAGGGTCTGTGCTGTTTGGTCTGTGTCCGCTCCCCTGTCCCAGCGGGGTAACTTCTGCTCTGTCCTCAGTCTAATTCATCACTCTGTACCCTCCATTCTGATACTGGCCCAGACACTGAGGTCTAAAAGCTTACTGCTTTCCATTGCTTCTGTGTCACTCCCTCACCGAACCTCCTGCACCCCGGCTGTAGTATGCTTGCGGTCACCACTGCCCCAGCCTGCAGTGCCGTGCAGGCGTCTGTGAGCTCTGCCACTTGTCATCTCTGCGCTGGTATCTGCTGACCCCTCTCCTTTCCACACTTGGCAGTCACCCTGGCTTCTGGTGTGACGCATGCACTTTTATGGAAGCCTGGACATTTAGCAGCATCCTATAACAAGCCACGGGTTCCTACAGAGCCTTGTGTTTTAGCGGCACCCTCTGACACACCCTGGCAGGCAGGAGAGGGCACTGCCACCTTCCTGCCATGTGGGGAACAGGTTCAAGGTGCCCAGTCAGCCTCTATTGTCTCAGAGTGGGGGGCCTGTCCTCAAAGTCCCTGCTCGGGCTCAGCTCGGGCTTCACCTCCCTGGCTGGGGTGAAGAAGCATCTGTACAACACCCCGTGTGGCCTATCTGTCTGCAGGGTCGGGCAGGGTGGCCTCCTCAGCAGGGATGGTGAGAGCCTCCCTTTGCCCAGGCTTCTGGTGCCTGCAGTGTGTGGGCAGGGCAGGGCAGGCTGTTGCGTTAACACCAGCCTGAGGTGGAGTCCAAGTTCCCAGTCAGGGACAGTCGGGCATTTCTGGCCCTGTGCCACCAGCAGGTGCACTTGGTGGGCATGGTGGCCCAGGTTCCCACAGGCCCAGGTTGGTGTGGAAGGGTGGCCATGGTGCATGCCCAGATCTGCTGAAGGAGGGCAGTGGTGCTGAGGTCCTCCCTCTCTGCAGCTGCCCATTCCCGGCCCTGGCCAGCGCAAGCGGGTCTGTAGCTGTGCAGTGCTGGGCTGATGCCTGCTCTGCCCCCAGAATGGGGGTTCCAGCCTCCTATGGTCCCTGGCTAGTCTCCCTGTCTCTTTTCATGGTTCAGAGTCTCTGAGTGCCCGTCTGTGAGTGTCACTCGGGTTCTGATGTCTCTGTGGGAGCGTGGAACAATGCCCCTCTCCAGCTGCAAGAGCGGGGGCCCAGGTGTGATTTCATGACATTCCCTTCCCTGCTGTGTTGCATTGAGAACCTCCACATTTTCAGCTTTTCTTTTTTGCGGTTCTGGGGTGGAAGCCAGGCCTCACCCACACCAGGCCCACCTCCACCTTGGCACCGCCCACCCCAGCCCTTCCACATGCTGGTCGCTTCTGCAGTCCTAGGCAGGCCCTTCCATGCCAGGCCTCTCTGACCTCTGAGGGCCATAGGGACCTGGTGCAGCAGGAGGGCTTAGTGCAGAGTACAGCCCAGTGGTGTCCCTGCCCCAGGGCTGGGGACTCCAGGAGACTGCCAAGGCTGCCTGGAGAGCCAGAGGCCTCAGGAGGAGGCACTGTGGTCATGCTTATCCGCTTCAGCCCCTGGTGGTGACAGGCGGACCCAGGGGACCTGGGCCTGACCCTAGGGACAGAAAGAACAGCTCAAACCCAGAGACCCGAGGAAGGAGCAGGGCTGCACTCTGCTCCCAGCAAGGGTCGCAGTTACTACAACTGGCTTCACCACTTTCCCTGACACCAGTCATGTATGTCACGTGGGTGACCCCAACCCAGGGTGGTTTTTCCCTCTGGGCACTCAGGCAGTCTCTGTGCCCCTCCAGCTGTGGGCACCACACATGCTGCCAGCTAGATGTCCCTCCTAATGCCCAGGGATCCTGAGTGAGCCCCCGGCCGGCCAGGAGTACAGTGGGGAGGGCACCCCCTCCAGAGCTGGCACTGCCAGTCACTCTGCAACTCCCTCAGCTGTCTTCCCTCAGGCCACAGAAGGCTGGTGCCCCAAACCCACGGCTTGCTGGCCTGATGCAGGCCTGGCTGGCAATCTGTCTCTCTGCCAAGTTCAGGGTCTGAGGACACCCAGCCATATACTTTCAGAAGGCTAGCATTCTTCTTAGCAAGTCACAGTTTAGGTGGCACTTTGTGTTATTTTTTTGAGACTGGCTGACCTTGAACTCACTACGTAGGTTGGCCTCAGAATCAGAGATCCTCCCATCTCAGCCTCTGGTGTGCTGGATTACAGGCATGTGCAGCCCTGCTGGCTTTTATGAATCACAACTTGTGTGTGTGCTGAGGTCCCGTTGTCCCAGCCCAGCTGCGCCTTCCTCCTCTCTGCACTGCTCTGGATTCTTGGGAGCATCTCTTCTTTCCATAGGGAAATTGTTTGTGCCCACTGGGCTTTGCCTGCTTGGGCACAGGTATTCAAAGTCTTGTACTCCCTGGAGTTGAGGGAGTACCCAAGTATTTAGCTCCTTTTAAAAATGATTTAATCAGCCAGGTATAGTGGTACATGCCTGTGGTCCCAGTACTTGGGAGGCTGAGGCAGAAGGTTTGCTGAGAGTTCAAGACCAGGCTGGGGTAACATAGTGAGTTCAAGGCCACTACATACCAAGGACTACATATCGAGACCCTTTCTCAAAAAATAAAACAACAAGAAAAGATTTCATCAACCATGTAGATAACTACGTTGAATAAAACTTGTTTTCCTACCCATTGCTGCAGTGAGACTGATCCAGAGTATCTGTAGAGACAGGAGGATTGCTGAGTTCACGGCGGCTTGCCTGGGCACCATAGTGAGCTCAGGGCCAGCCTGAACTACAAAGCGAGACCCTGTCTCCAAAAAAAAAGAAAAAAAAAAAACTCAGGGAATGTGTTGTAGTTCTGTAGATAGAACTGAGCCTTTAAAGTGCTCAGCTACCACTGAGCTCTTCAGAAGCAATTTTTTAGGTAAATCTTTTACTTTAAGTCAGTTTTAAAATTTACGGAAAAACCAGGAATGGTGGTGCACACCTGTAATTTCAGCACTTGGGAGGCTGAGGCAGGAGGATGACTATGAGTTTGAGCCCACCCTGGGCTACATAGTGAGTTCAAGGGCAGTCTGAACTACATAGCTAGACCCTGTCCCCACCCCAACCTCTGAAAAACTTAAAGGAAAGTCGCAGAGCTAGTACAATAGCCCCTGTACCCTGCACCCAGCTCTCTCCACTGTGAGGCCCTATCTTTCCCTGTGCCTCAGGCCTGCCTCATACACACCCATGCGGGACCACTCAGGGAGGTGAGGAGGCCCACCCATGAAGGGGTCCATCCTGGGAACAGGCAGGGGTGGGCCGGCCCCTCACCCTGCAGGGTCCCCTCCCCTGCAGATGGTGCAGCTGACGCTGCAGTGCACTGAGCAGCGTCTCCAGGAGGACAGAGCCATGAAGGAGCTGGTGGAGCAGGTGACAGAGGCACAGAAGAATGTCAAGGTAGCTAGGATGACGCTGGTCAAGAGCCGGCGGCTAAGAGGTAGGTCAGGAGCCAGGTGCCCAGCTCTGCTGTCCCTGCCAGGGCTGCAATGCCAGCTGCCCCAGCCGCCATCCTGGGAGGACAGGCTGGGACACTGGGGGCAGGGCTGCCCTGCACCCTCAGGTCCATGCATGGGCCCTCAGCATTCTGCCCGGGCCCCAGTCCAGGAGCTGACTGAGCAGAGCCAGGAGCTGCTGCAGCGCAGGGCCGCAGAGGCCAGGGCAGAGCAGAGGCAGCGCTCCGATCTCACCGCCTGGCTGCGCGCCCTGGAGAAAAAGCCCTCGAGCAAGGGCAAGCCGGTGGACCTGACCCAGGTGAGCAAGGCGGGGCCCACGCCTGGGCCCTCACAGGGCAGGGGCCAGGGCCCCGAGGGGACCAAGTGGGCTTCAGAGAGGCCACCTGGCCTGTGCGTCCATGGAGCCAGGGGCTCCTTGGGCCTGTGTCAGGAAGGCAGTGGGGAGAGCACAGCGGCTCACTGTCCGGCTGGATGGAGCTTAGACTAGGGAGCACTCTGGAAGGAAGGCTGTATGAGAAGGTGGGGGTGCCAGGCTGGGGCACAAGAGCAACCCAGGGGTGACTGGGGCAGCTGGCTGTGGTGAGGCCCAGGGGAGATGTCCATCCGTCTGTCCGTCAGCCCCCAAGCAGAAAGAGCAGGATGTGGAAGGAGATCTCCCAGGTGGGGTGGCCCTGCCCTGCCCTGCAGATCCCCAGGTATGGCTTGGAGGGAGAGATGTCTGTTGTGGAGCTGCAGGAGCGGCTGGCCTTGCTCAGAGAGACCCAGAAGCGCCAGGAGGAGGAGAGGCGGGATCAAATCATCCGGGACAAGCGCACGAAGAGCAAGAAGCTGCAGAACATGGTGGAACAGATAGCCCTGTGCCGTGCAGCCCTGGGGAGAACCGCGGCCCTGAGGTGGGTGTCAGGGCCAGGACGGGCACTGCGACATGGGCGGTGAGCGCCAGGTGCTCCTGACTGACCTGACTTTAGTAGATGACCTCAGCTCAGGGAATGGTGGAGAAGAGGCTTCCATGCCCAAGACCTAGCCACACTGCTTGGCACTAGGGCTCTGGGACAACCTTTTGTCACATGTGACCCAGGTTACTTTCCAGCTGCTCATCTGCCTGCAAAGCCACTTGGAAAATAGTTACAGGCATGAGATGCTCCCTCCTGAACAGTGTAGCGGGCATCTTCTAAAAAAACATTGTCCTGGGCTGGAGGGTTAGCTCAGTGGTTCTGGCGCCTGCCTCACAAGCGCAAGGTCCTGAGTTCGATCCCCAGTAACCACATATAATGCTGGGCGTGGAGACACGCCCACCAACAATCAACACCATATACCACAATGCCGGACGTGGTGGCTCACGCCTGTAATCCCAGCACTCGGGAGGCAGAGACAGGAGGATTGCTGAGTTCGCGGTGGCTTGCCTGGGCACCATAGTGAGCTCAGGGCCAGCCTGAACTACAAAACGAGACCCTGTCTCAAAAAGGAAAAAAAAAAAATTGTCCTACATAACTCCAGCACTGTGACCCAGCTAGGAAAGGCAACAGAAACACTGAGCTTCATCTAAATATCCTGTGCACATTCACACTTCTGCAGTGGCCCAAGACTGCTAACACTTCTTAAAGACTTGCTATAACTTATTTTTTCTTTTTTTTTTTTTTTTGAGACAGAGTCTCGCTTTGTAGTTCAAGCTGGCCCTGAGCTCACTATGTAGCCCAGGCAAGCCGCCGTGAACTCAGCAATCCTCCTGTCTCTGCCTCCCGAGTGCTGGGATTACAGGCGTGAGCCACCATGCCCAACACTGTGGTACGTGGTATTGATGGCTGGTGGGTAACTTATTTTTTCTTTTAAAACCTGGACCTGGCTAAATGTGGTGGTGCACACCTGTCATTCCAGCACTTGGGAGCCTGAGGCAGGAGGATTACTTTGACTTCAAAACTAGCCTGGACTATATAGTGAGTTCAAAGCCAGCCTGAACTATATAGTGAGACTCTGTCTCAAAAAACAAAAAACCTGGGGCCCAGTTCATACTTATGCACGCACACAACCCTGGTTATTTCAGTGACACTGTGGTAACTGTCCTGTGACAGCACAGTCAGGCACAGGAGGTGTCTGCTGAGTCCACCTAGAGTTGCAGTGGCCTTTGGGCCTCACCCTGATCCCCAGGGGGCACCTAGACCTACTTAGCCCAGCTCTGGGCTCCGGAGGCTCCTACTGGGGCTGGGTAAGGCCAGGGGACAGAGAGGTGAGCCCATCCTCTTGGGTCCTCTGAACTGCGGTCAGCGGAAGCCATGGAGCTCTGGGAGGTCTCACCTGCCAGAGTGTCTCAAAGCGGCACACACCCAGCTGGTGGCCTCTGCCTGGCCGACTGGTGGGTGTCAGGACAGTCAGCCCAGAGCCTCGGGTCGGGGCAGTGCAGGAGAACGCACAGTGACATGGGAGAGGAGCTAGGGGTGGAAGACAGTGTGTCAGCAGGTCACCTCCAAGCAGGAGTGGCAGCAGGGGTTTTGGGGAGAAGGGTGTTCCCGTTTTTTACTCTTGTTATGGGTGTAGTTAGAACACTTGTAATGCTTGCTCTATTAAGTTAATTTTTAAAAGCTGAGTTTGGCAGTGCACACCTGTTAATCCCAGCACCCTGGGAGACCAAGGTGGGAGGATCACACCTTCGAGTCCCACCTGCACAATTTAGCAAGACCCTGTCTCACAATTTTACAAGGAGACTGGGGTTGGCTGGAGATTTAGCTCAGTGGTTCCCATGCCTCCCTAGCAAGCGCAAAGTCCCTGGTTCGATCCCCGGTAACCACATACCGCAGTGCCAGGCATGGTGGCTCATGCCTGTAATCCCAGCATTTGAGAGGCAGAGGCAGGAGGATTGCTGAGTTCCAGGCTTGCCTGAGCTACACAGAGAGCTCAGGGCCAGCCTGAACTACAAAGCGAGACCCTGTCTCTAAATAAATAAATAAAAAGGGGCTGGGGATGTAGCACCGTGGGTAGGGTACCCCCACAAGATTTCACACACACGCTCGTCCCACCAGAGGGGGTAAACAGGTGATGTGAAAAGACTGACAGGACGGAGGCTCAGGCAGGAGCGCGTCCACTGAGTGCTGCGCCCACTGAGCGCGCTCCCCCGCCAGGTGGGAGCGGAAGAAGGAGCGGGCGGCCCCGACCACAGCCCCGGACGAGTGCATGCTGGAGCTGCGGCGCAGGGTCGCGGCGAGGGCGGCTGAACGGCGCGGGCACGTGGCTCCGCCGCACGTGCAGACGTCCCGGGCCGCGCGCCCCGCGACCGGAGTGAGCGAGGGTCCGCCCGCGGGAGCCGGCCGAGTGGCTCCCGCCGCGCTAACCCATCCCCGCCCGCGGTGCCGCTGGAGGCCCAGCGCTGGCAGGAGCTAGAGCGCAGCCGCGAGCGCAGGGTGCGGGGCAAATCGGCCCCAGGGCCCGCGCGCCGCCTGGAGGCCGCCTGGGCCCCGGGCCAGCCCCGAGCCCCCTACCCTGACCGGGCTGCCCAGCAGACTGCATGCCGACTCCGTCGTGCTCCTGCTGGGATCCACACCTCCCCGGAGCCGGCCGCCGCGGCCCAGTTCTGAGTCCTTCCCCGCACCCGCGGAACCCTCCCCCCGGGGGCCTAGCGGGGAGCCCCAGCCTGGCCATGCAAGCGTGCAGGCGCCCGCGCTGGGCTGGCTCTTCCCACGCCTCGGCTCCCGGCGCTCGGCACCCTGGGCGACGGACGGCGCGTGGGACCCGTCGTCCTCTGCAGATCTGCGCATGAGGCCAACGGTGCTCAGAACGTGACCTGCGCCAGGTCCCAGGGCTGCAGGACTCTTCAGCATCACCGGAGCGCCCGGGTCCAGCGCGGTTGGCTGAGGCACCAGCACACCGAGGCCGGGGCCAGCGCAGACTTCCTCCAGGGTTACCCTACCTGACTCCGGGGCTGGAGGGAGGGAAAGAGGGCAGGGAGAGAGGGACTGGAGAAGGAGATGGCGTGTCAGGGAGGCTGGGCCCGAGCGCTTTAACGCCAGGTGGTGGGCGTCTCGGGGTCCTGCAGTTGATATTCCAAATTATACCGGGACTTCAAAACTTTCCCACAACCCAGGTGGGTGAGAGAAATTGGCATCTCCCTGTGGAATCAGCTGGTAGCAGATACACCTTCATTTAGGGAAATAAAAATATTTCTTGTGACCCATGTTGTATGATTCAAGCTCATTTCATTTAACCTGAGGGGATTTGTTGATGGTCCCTCAGGAAGGCAGAGATTGTGTGGTGTCAAGATGGCCTGACGCAGGAGTGCTGTCTCCAGCCAGAAGCAGCACGGGTGGCGCCCAGCAAGTCCCTCCTCCGTCCCGTAGTCACCTGATTGGAACTGTCCCCTGAAGCTGAGGGCTGGGAGGCCGCTGTGGCAGGCACTGTGGATTTTTCAGTTTTCCCATCCCTGAGACACAATAGCTGATGCCCACAACCAGAAGGGGGTGTCAAGTTTTATATGTACAGATCCCCCAGGGCCCTCCTGCGTTCCCAGGTGGGGTTTGCAGCTGACTGGCTATTAAGTAGGAGGTGGAGTCTGGTGAGAGGAGGTGGGTCACTGGTTCTGAGACCTGCAGGGCTTGTCTCTCCCTGGCTCCTCTTTCGGCTTCCGGTACCTAGGATGTGAGTGAGCGGCTTTCCACGGCTCCTGTTGTACTGCCCTGCCTTGGAGTCACTGGGTTGTGGACTAAAACCTCTCTTCTTTCCGTTTGTGGATGTTGGAAAGTGACTAAGACAAGAGAGGTTCATTGGACTCCTGGTTTCGGAGAATTCAGACCTGGTAAGCTGTCCCCAAGGCAGGAGTATGCTTATTCATGGTGAATGGGAAGCAGCATGGGGGTGCAGTGCCAGAGAGGACACCCAGCACTCATCTATAGTCCTCATGACACCCAGACACGGCGGGGAGGGGGGCTGGGGGTAGTAGGTGGACCTATTAGGGTAACAGTCCCTCAGTGTGTAGAAAGATGGCAAGCTATATTCCTGTGGCTACATTGTGACTTTATACCTCCTCTCAGGAGGTGATGTCTGTGTCCAGGCCCTGAACCCGGACTAACTTTGGACTTTCTTTGTGCAACATCTGCCGTGGAGTTTGGGCCTCAGGAGGCCTTGGATGTCTCACTTGTCCTTTTGGAAACCACCCCAACCTGTGACCGTGAGACTGCGGGCTGGAGACACCATGTGAAGGAGAGCCGGTTGCTCCTGAGACCATCCTGGATCATTCACAACCAGCTGGCGTCAGCCCGAGGCCAGGCGGGGCCAGAACCGCCCTAACACAAAGCTGGAGGAGCTCACATGAAGACCCCTGCTTCTGTCCCTGTGTGGGCCGTTTGAAAGATGTCAAGCTGGCTGAGCGTCCTCTCTGGGGCTTTTCCTGGGGGATGTCTGGGGAACAGAGCTCCTGCCTAAGTGCACACTGCCAGAGCGCCTCACCAGGAGCTGGCACCAAGGGCTGTTCTGCAGAGTCACACCTCCCACCCACACAGCCTCTGTGGCTGGCATGAGGCCCCGGGAACCTGCATTTGGCTGGTTAGTGCCAGATTGTTCATTACACTGGGGCTGCCTTGGGCCTGAGGAAGCAACTTCAGTTGAAGGGAGGAGCAGTAAAGACTTGAAGGCAACTTTTAGGCTGGTATTTGTGTAACTATTTTTCAACATCCCAGCTTTAGTATATGAAAATTCTAAACTGAAAAATCTTAACTTTTCCTTAGGCTATGAACTGCAAATTATTAATATTATTCTATATTAGAATGCAGTCTTCTTTTTTGTTTGTTTTTTTTTCAGTACCAGAAATTGAACTCAAGGCCTTTGAGTGTTAAGCAAGTGCTTTACCACTGAGCTATATCCCTAAACCCTTCTTATAAATTATATTTTGGGCTGAACATGGTGGGACATCCCTATAAACACAGCACTCAAGAAACAAAGGAAGGAGGATTGCTGTGAGTTCAAGGGCAGCCAGGGCCACATTGTGACTTCTTAATAAAGCTCAACAAGGCCTTTATCTTATCTTTTCCCTATCTAGGGAGCACCTGTCCCTGGGCTACATGGCAACACCCCCATCTCAAAAAAAAAAAAAAAACCTCAGGCTGGGGATGTACCTCACAGGCTTTGGTGCCTATATGAGGTCTGGAGTTTGATCCCCAGTACCGTGTGCGTGTGTGTGTGTGTGTGTTTTGGGATAAGAGCTTGGGTTCAGGCTGGTCTAGAATTTATGATTTCCCTACCTTAATGCTCCGAATAGCCCAGCTAACTCTGGTCATTATTAACTATTATTTTGATCAGTTATGTTGGCTCTATTTGTTCCTGAAACATTTTAAACTGTATTTATAGATGTGAATCTAATCTTACCTTTTAGCCTTCCTGTTGTCTGCCTTATCAAATACTTGAATATTCTCACATGGATACTTGAATATTCTCTTACATGTCTATATTTCTCTTAAATGAGCTTTTTATTTCAGTTATGTTAGGAAAATCTGAAAATTATAACTTTCAATTTAAAATCACTACCAAAATAAAATCTTCAAACATATATGACCTTGGAATCAGGTTTCATATCTACCATGGCAAAATTTCTAACAGAATATTGGGCCGGAGATTTAGCAAGCGCAAGGTCCCGAGTTCTATCCCGGTAACTACATAGAATGCTGGGCATGGTGACTCACGCCCACCAGCAATCAATACCACATACCACAGTGCCGGGCGCGGTGGCTCATGCCTATAATCCCAGAACTCAGGAGGCAGAACAGGAGGATAGCTGAGTTTGCGGCGGCTTGCCTGGGCTACATAGTGAGCTCAGAGCCAGCCTGAACTATAAAGCGAGACCCTGTCTCAAAAAAAAAAATTTCTAACAATATCAGCCAGAGAGTGTATTACCAGGAACAGTGGCCTGTGCTTGAAAGCCCAGCCCTCTGGGATTCTGAGGCAGGCAGACTGCAAGTTTGAGCTCAGCGAGGCAATTTAGTGAGACCCAGTCTCAAAAACTAATAATAAGGTTGGGAGGATAGCTCAGTATGAGGCCCTAGTTTTGGTTTCTTGCACTTCAAATCACAAAACACTCTGGTTTTGATTTTTTGAGACAGAGTCCTGCTACTGTAATGTGTGTGTGGGTGCCACCCTATGCCACACTGTAAAGTTCAGGGTGGACAGCAAGCCACTGCTGTGCTAGAACTTGCCGCTCTTAGCAATCCTAAACTCATCAACGATAAAGCATTCAAGAAGCAGTTTAAAATAAGACGATTTATTTGGAGAAGGGGAAGTAGGAAGAGAGAGATGACACATGGCCACTCTGGATGAGGAGGGAATATACCAAAGTGAATTGCTCCTGTATCTCCACTGCGGTTTCTTTTGTTATCTTTGGCCCACAGAGGCTCCTGGAATCTGAATGGCTTCCTGGCTTTTCATCCTAACCTGGGATTTCTTCGGGCCTTTCCATACTTTGCCTGGGCCTCGGTGGAGGATAAGAAAGTAGACAGGGACCTTAAGGACAAGGTAGTTTAGGCTTAATTAAGGGTAAGTTTGTTATTCATTTGTTAATGAGTTACCTGAGGACCTTCCTAGACCTACTTTCTTCACCTTTGTCTTCCTAATAGCTCGAGTCCAGCTATCTTTGTCTTTCTAATTGCTGCTTTTGCCTGGCTGCAGATGTTAAAGGTGTTTTATTATTTTTTAATAAAGCTCAATAAGGCCTTCATCTTATCTTTTCCCTACCTAGGGAGCCCCCTGTCCCTCACTATGTAGTCCAGGCTGGCCCGCAACTCAAGATGCTCCAGCATCAGTCTTTGGAGTGAAGGGATGAGTGTGGGCTACCATGCCCGGCTCAGCGCTGTGGTCTGATCTGTCATTCCCATGTGATTCAGTCTTCGTGGTAAATCCCCCACAAGCTCCTCCCACACAGCTGGGGTACCTTCGCGCCCACATAGCCTGAATATACCCAGGGACGATGGAGTATGGCTTGAGTATGAAGTAGGTTTAGTTAGGTCTTCTCAGATCAGGAGTATGAAGTAGGTTTAGTTAGGTCTTCTGAGCTCAAATGAACTCACTTGTCAGTAAATCTAGGCCCAAATCCAGTTTGGGGACTAAAATTGAAGAAACCCAAACTGAATCCGATTCTAGTCCATAGCTCTCAATAGGGGCCTCCAAATTCTTCCTGGGACGTCATCTCCATGAAACAGGCGAAACTGTAATCTGCCTAAGCAGTGCGGTTTCAAACTCAGGCTGGGGCTGCAGGGCCGCACCCTCTGGACCCTGAGCTTTGCATGAGCTCCCTCCGGCCCGAGAGAGCTCCTAGCCGCTGCTGGGACACAGCTGCGTCGTTCTTCCCGTCCGGACACCGCTGTCGCGGGACAGTCGGGATGCAGCAGGTGATCTGGCACCTGGGCCCTGCAGACCTGACCCCGCTCGTGCTCTTGACCCCAGGCAACCGGCTGTGTGTGCCCACCTTTCGCCCCGTCCCGAGGTCCCCCGCCAGACGCTGCCTCCCAAAAAAGATCCAGGCTCCCAGCCCCACCGACAGAGACGGACGGTGCTCCCTGGTCTCCTCCAGCCATTAGTCTGTAAGGGTCTGGCACACCGGGTGCAGTCCTGCAGCTCCTCAGAGACCCCAGGCCGCGGAGCCGTTTGCTCACAAAGGCCTCATTAACAAACGAGGAAACTGAGGCCCGGACTGGCTGGCGGAAACTCATGTTTTTTCCACACCGCCAGCCGGCCGCCGTCTGGCAAGGAGCACAGCAAGTGGCGAGCACGGTAAGGTTAGACTCAGCAGCCTCACGGACCACAAACGTCAGTCTGTAGCTACCAGCGGTGTAGTCGCTCAAGACACGGCTCCCGAGAACCCTTGCGGGCAGAGCCGCGCCGAGGGTTCTCGCGGGAAGTGGGAGATCGGGCGCACGAGAGTGGGCGGGGCCGGAAGAAGGCGCGTTTCAAAGGGGTGATAGATAGTTTTCTTATCCAATAGAATTGAAAATAAGCCTCCTAAATTTGCGGTCGACGGGTGTAGGAAGAAACTGCCAATGGGAATTCGTGGAGGGCGGGGATGACTCCCGCGGAGCGGAAGTGGGTCGCTTTGAGACGGTGGAGTCTTGCTTGAGCAGTTCTCAGCGGCTCGCGGAGGTACTGCCCTACTCTAGCAGGTTGGAGATGGTGACCAGGTAAGCTACAGTTAAGAGTAGTATTCGCGGGAAAGGAGCGGCACGTCCAGGCCGGGAGGAAGCGGGTTTCTGGCGGTTTTGTAGCCTTCAGAGGCCTCGGCATTCACTTGGCCGCTACTCGGTCGCGCTCGAACCCCGCGCCAGTGCAGAGCCTCCCCTGAGCTTTGGGCCAGCTCCACCCACTCCGCGTCTGCGCGGGTGCCCTGGCCCGGCCTGACCCGGCCTGGTCAGGCGCTGGCGTCTCAAGGAGGGAGGCCGCCATTTGGAGCTGGGCTTGGTTTGGCGGGTGCGACCGCCATCGAAGGAGGGAAACTAAGGCGCGGGGAGGGGATGGGTCGCGCGCCCAAGGTCACTGGAAGAACCAGGCAGGGTGGGCGGTTCGTGGGGAGGCCTGGGCAAGCTCATTTATTTCCCGATGACGATGCTTCCTTTGTGTGTCTGCGCCGCCGCCCCGCCATCGAGGGGCCGCGTGGCGGGGCCGTTCTAGGCCGGAAGGTGCCGGGACCGGGGCAGATCCGGCTCTGGTAGCTGCGTGGGGTCACAGCCCCGTGGCCCTGAGTGGGTAAGGGGTGTGGTTCGGTCCTGGGGCCTCACCTCCGGAGCATCGGGATAGGGGTGTACGACGGTCAGTTGCCCATCTTCGGGCCCTTCCAGGGAGGAGGAAAAGGGCAGAGCTTGGCGAGCTCTGTTTGTGGGTATTTCAGCCTTTGATTGGCCTTGGCATTCACGGCCCCTCTCAGTATTTGTACTGAGTTCTTGAGCCAGACCTGGGGGTCTCAGTTGTGTGTGGAACCCTGCCGTGCGCTCTGTTTAGACTGCCCGAATATTCGGGAAACTGAGGCCCAGAAAGGTGAGAGAGTCTGCTGAAGATCACACAGCTAGGTAGGTGGCAGCAGATTGAGTCTAGTTCCTGATTGTACGAAAGGAAATCCTTTTGTTTTTCCTGGTGATTTGCTTTTTAATGGAGAGACCTGTGTGAGAAGAGATGGGAACCTAAAAGTGGGAAGATGTATTGTTATTTCTGGCCTTTGTATTGCTTGTTTTTGTGTTCCAACTCTGTTCCGGAGTCTTCTTTAAAGCTGTGTGTTCCACACTTGTAATCCCCGCGGGAGGTGGAGACTGGAGGATTGCCTCCAGTTCGAGGCCACCCAGAGCTATATAGGGAGGACAAGGCCAGGCTGAACTGCATAGCCAGACCCTGTATCAAAAAGCAAAAACAGAACTCTATTTTAATAGTGTTTATAAATCCTTTCTTAATTTACTGTGCTCTGTAAGGAGTTTTTTCATGTGTTGATTTCCTAATCACCCCTTCCATGAAATATTATATATTATATACATATATATATATAGTGTGTGTGTACACACACACGCACGCACGCACTGTATTTTTTAAAATGCATGTATTTTTTTTGTTGTTGTTTTTGAGACAGGGTCTCGCTATATAGCCCAGGCAAGCCTGGAACTCAGCAATCCTCCTGCCTCTGCCTCCCGAGTGCTGGGATTACAGGCGTGAGCCACCGTGCCTGGCACTGTGGTATGTGGTATTGACTGTTCGTGGGCGTGAATCTCCACACCCAGCATTGTATGTGGTTACCGGGAATCAAACTCAGGACCTTGCACTTGCAAGGCAGGCTCTGGAACCACTGAGCTAACCCTCCGGCCCTGCCCCCTCTTTTGAGGATGCATACCTTTAAATACTCAAAGATAGTTATATCGGGCCAGAGAGATTTAGCTCAGTGGTTCGGGCTCCTGCCTCTCAAGCGCAAGGTCCTGAGTTCAATCCCGGGTAACCACATACAGTACGGGGCGTGGTGGCTCACGCCTGTAATCCTAGCAATCCCAGCACTCGGGAGGCAGAGACTGGAGGATTGCTGAGTTCCAGGCTTGCCTGGGCTACACAGCGAGAGTTCAGGGCCAGCCTGAACTACAAAGCAAGACCCTGTCTCAAAAAAAAAAAAAAAAAAGATATATCAAGGTCTTCTGTGTGTTGAGCTTTCTGCTTGGAGTATAATCTAAAACAAGCTGGGCATAGTACTGAGCCTCCTGGGGTTGAGGGAGGTGGAGGGTGGAGTAAATTAAAGGAAATCCCTGCACTGCAAATTAGATGATGATACAAGAAATGTGGGAAGAATTGGATTTGGAGAAGCAAGTAGGAATCAGATACCCGAGGTCTTTGGAGAAAGGAGTTCTCAGTTTACTTTGTGGCATACCATTAAATGCTAAGCTGGAATGGAATTTTGTTAGAATTGTGTTTTAGAAAAACTACCATGGTTGTGAGAGGATGTATTAGAAAGGTAGATGGAGACTAGTGGTCCTGGAGCCAGGCCCTGTCCATGTGGCCATGGCTGTAATCCCTGCTATTGTTTAAGGCAAAGTTGGAACTAAAGTCAAGGCTGGTAATTTGTACTCCCACCAGTTTCCAGAACAGATGTGGAGTGATTACTCAATAAAATGTTCAAGTTTAATTTGTTCAGGTGCTGTATATAAAAGTGGCTTTGTGTGTTGTTACAGTGTCTTTATTTTGAAATGACTTCCCTACATCTTGTAATATTCTCAGATTAGGAGGATATTAATCTTTCTCCCAAGAAGTCTGATTACAAATATTTTTAAGGGGGTTGATTCTCAATTGACTATACTATGTGCCTGAAGAACCCGGTTATTTTCCTCTCCTGCTTTCAGCTCTTGAGAGGTGGTCTTAGGGCTTGGGACTATTTGCTGCCAAACTGCTAATAACAAATTTGGCTATTTGCTGTGATAGATTTATAATCAGTACCAAAATTTGCATCTTTGTGGGGGGAGCACTCTGAGGATTGAATGAAAGGAGCCCTGAGTCACATTCCCAGCCCTGTTTGTTTATTTTTTTGAGGCGAGGTTGCACTAAATTGTCCAGGCTTACCTTTAACTTTTTTTTTTTTTAAGACGGGCTCACTATGCAGCCCAGGTTGGCTTTGAACTCACTGGCAGTCCTCCTCCCTCAGCCTCTAAAGTGCTGGGATTATAGGTAAGGGACACCATGCCATGCTGTGGCCTTAAACTATCAATCCTCCTGCCTCAGCCTCTTAAGTAGCTTGCAGCTAAGTACCTTTTTTTTTTTTTGAGACAGGGTCTCGCTTTGCAGTTCAGGCTGGCCCTGAGCTCACTATGGAGCCCAGGCAAGCCTCGAACTCAGCAATCCTCCTGTCTCTGCCTCCCAAGTGCTGGGAGTACAGGCATGAGCTACCGCGCCCAGCACTGTGGAATGTAGTGCTGATTGCTGGTTGATTGTTGGTGGGAGTCACCAAGCCCAGCGTTGTTGTATGTGGTTACTGGGATCGAACTCAGGACCTTGCACTTGCAAGGCAGGCGCCCGGAACCTCTGAGCTAAATCTCCGGCCTGCTAAGTACCTTCTTGATTTGTTTTGCCCTTTTATTCCTACAAGTTGAAAATAGGCCAGACAGAGATGTTGTCTCCTGATGTTTTGTGGATGCTCATCTGTTTCTAAGTTTATTTTCTGGAGCCTGTGATGA
>PVIC010000500.1:92500-120604 GCA_004025085.1 Thryonomys swinderianus | reverse complement strand
AGGCTGGCCCTGAGCTCACTATGGTGCCCAGGCAAGCCGCCGCGAACTCAGCAATCCTCCCGTCTCTGCCTCCCGAGTGCTGGGATGACAGGCGTGAGCCACCACGTCCGGCATTGTGGTATGCGGTGTTGATTGTTGGTGGGCGTGTCTCCACGCCCAGCATTATATGTGGTTACCGGGGATCGAACTCAGGTCCTTGGGCTTGCGAGGCAGGCACCAGAACCACTGAGCTAACCCTCCGGCCCTGTGTCATTTCTTTAATAAGCTATTAATGTTGAAACCTTTTTTAATGTTGATTTTCTTGACTTTAAAATAAATATGTTTTTTTTTTCAGTTCACACACAAGTTTCTCAATTGTTCTTTCCTTCTCCTATGAAACATTCATTATTTAATCCCCAGAAACTAGGTTTCCATTCTCAGACCCCTAAGGACACCATCACCCAGAGGTCACCATAACCTTTCTCCTTCTCACCATGTTCAATATTTCTTGATTTGTTCTTTTTCTTAAATTTTTTTGTTTATTAGAGTGTGTGTGTATAGTATGTAACACTTGCGTTCATTGTGGGAAGTTGATCCATCACATAACACAGTTTACCTTTTCCTTTCCCTTGCTCTGCATTCCACCTACCTGGGGATGTGTTACGTACACATACCAACTCCACACAAGGAATGTAAACATTACGTACCACAGACATATACAAAATTTCTTGATAACCCTTTTTCTTCTCCTAGCATTTTTATAGTTCTAAAAAAATCTTTTTTGCTGAATTCCTTTGCTCTGTAGTGTTGATTTTTTTTTATGTAAAAATGTCTGGCTGTGGGCTTTCCAAGTTTAAAATAAAGTCACACTTGAGATAAATAATCATCTTGGAATAGGCAGATCCCTGATTTGAAGATGGAAAATTAACATTAAGCTTCGTGTATTAAGTTAGACTCTAATCAGCATGTGTTGTTATGATTCAATTTAATATTAAAAACTCTCCAACTGGGCTACTGGGAAAATAAAAGACTCTTAGGAATTCAAAGATTATTTTCAGAGGAGTGTACCAAGGCCATATTTAAGTAAAATTGTTATTACTGATGCAGAAGAGCAGTCTTCTACATTAAACCTATTCTACTAATAAGAGAAAATCAGTTTTAACAAACATAAATATCAAACATGCCAAAGACAAGGAAGGGGGCATGGAACTGTGTAAAACGTGCTGATGTTGCCATTTAATAGTAATCCACATACAAGAGAAAAGAAGCAAAGTCCCATTTTGTTGACGCTGTGCAATACCAGCCCAATGAGAAGGGGTTGTAACTTCAGATATCAGTAGTTTATTCTTACTTTGTGGCACTTTTAGAACAGTGTTATATTTTGTTACTACTGTTCTCACAGAAATGAATGTTGAGCTATTTTTACAAAGCTATGGTTGCTTTTAAAGAACTAGGAAAGCTGAACGTGCTGGTGCACACCTATAACACCACCTACTTCCGAGGCTGAGGCAGGAGCATTGTCTATTCAAGGGCAGACGGCAATTTAGTGTGTGTGTGTCTCAAAATAAAAAAGAAATATTCTGGGTTCTATCCCTAGCCTCACAGCGGGGAAAAAAGATTTTGCAAGACCTGTTACATAATCTCTCTTTGATACACTGCTCGCATTTCACCCAAAGTACAAGGGTCAAGACTTTAACGTTTTAAAATGCATTCCAATATTGAGGAAAATAAGACTGTCCTTGTGTCTATCAACTCCTGGTAAAAATATATTCTGACCAATTTCTACATTTAAAGAAAAGTAGGGTATGAGAGGGGATTATTGTCTGTCCCTTTACCTGGGGAGGAGTACAGGAGTAGGACAATCGCAGCTTCTAGTACCATATAGTTTACTTGAATTTTGCAGGCAGTAAGTTTCACTGCATTCTGGACATGATTTTAAACCTTGTGTGGACTGCAAATAAATATTCTACTAAAGATCATTTGCACTTTGAGAAATACAAAGAATTGATGTTATTCAACTGCCTTTCAACTTATGACCTATTATTTTCTGTGGCTATTTATGTTTTAGGGGAAAAAAATTAGCTAGATTGAACTGGAATTATCCTTTCTTCAATATACCCTTGCTGGGAGTATAGGGTTGGTTTGGTATCAAAATAATTACATGCTTTTCCATCTCTTTAACAATTCAACAGTGAAGATATTCAGTCACTTAACGAATGATTTTTGAATGCCAATATTTCATTTCTATAAATAACAGATATTATATTCCCAATTGATTTATGTAAGATATCAAATATAGTTCTCAGTAGATTCCTTTTTAAAGAATAAAGCATTCAAGGGCCGGAGGGTTAGCTCAGTGGTTTCGGCGCCTGCCTCGCAAGCGCAAGGTCCTGAGTTTGATCCCCAGTAACCACATACAATGCTGGGTGTGGAGACTCACGCCTACCAGCAATCAATACCACATACCACAATGCCGGACGTGGTGGCTCACGCCTGTCATCCCAGCACTCGGGAGGCAGAGACAGGAGGATTGCTGAGTTCGCGGCGGCTTGCCTGGACACCATAGTGAGCTCAGGGCTAGCCTGAACTACAAGGCGAGACCCTGTCTCAAAAGCTAAAAAAAAAAAGAATAAAGCATTCAATCTGGGAAATTGGGGAAAAATTTAAGGACATGTTGTATTTGAATTTTTCTACTAGTTAATAGTCACTATTCTCAAATAATTAAAATATATAGAGTTTTACTGTATAAAACTATGAAATCAAGATAGGGACCGAGAAAAGGTATGATCAGGGGAGATCAGAAAAACTTCTGAAGAAGAAAGCATTTGAAATAATAAAAATCAAAATACATAACTTGCAAGTCAGTGGTCTCGTCAAAGTTGAGTTTCATAGCCACGTTTTGACTGCAGAGTAAAGTAACTTGTAGCGATTTGTATTGTTCCATTTCTTAGTACAAGTACTGGCCAACTGTTAATGGAGGTGCAGTCGCCTGCCCTTTAAAAACAGTTCACTGCCATCGCCATCTTCTCATTCAGTAAATATCATCATCGGGGTTATCACACATGGCCCTAGCACACAGCACACACACCTCCGCTTGTCTAGTCTGTAGTCCAGTTAGGGGAAAGTGGGTGACAAACGGTAACCTGCCACCGATTCACTGCACATTTCCAAGGGTCCCCTAGGCTGTTAGAAACCCGATTCCATTTGGGATTAGAGAACTCGTGTATTTAATTAAATGGGATTATTTTCTTTCATTAATTCCTGATAGATGTGTCTATTTGACCTCATTGATGAACCTCTCTGATTAAGTAATAGTTATGAAATGTGAATCTGAAGCAGACCTCAGGATTGGAGCAGGCACAGCTAATCTACGGGGCATGGATAGTTGCATACTTCAACCAGCACATCTGTGTTAATCTGCTAATAGATAATTTGAGCCTTGCAGCATTTCAGTGGGAGGTACCAGGAAATACCTGTATTGATGAGCTCGGGCTTCTAGTACAGAATTTATGCAGGTAACCTTTGGTGAATGATATCAGTAGTCTCTTTCTTGGTTGTAATTGAAATGTTTTGAATACTTAGGTAATAAAAATTGCACAGATGTGGAGTTTTTAAGGACTATCAGTTTTCAGTTTTTGAAGTTGTATTAACTCAAAAATGTGTTTTGTTTTTGTTTTTTCTTTCTCTCTTTTTTTTTTTTTTTTGAGACAAGGTCTTGCTTTGTAGTTCAGGCTGCCCCTGAACTGGCCATGTAGCCCAGGCAAGTCTTGAACTCAGCAATCCTCCTGCCTCTGCCACCCTAATGCTAGGGTTCTAGGCATGAGCCACCACACACAGCCTTTCTTTCACTTTTTAAAGTTTAAACCAAGCTCAGGCTAGAGATGTGACTCAGTGGTAAAGTGCATATGCAGTATGAGAAATACCCTGACTTTGATACCAAATATTACACACATCCAAAATTTAACCCAAGCTTTAGTCAATTAAATTATTTCCTAGCACCAGAACACTTAAAATAGCATATTGATTTTAATTGCCATAAATGTTTCTAACCCCAACATTTAGTATATGTGCTGCTAAAGTGAGCACTCTAACCCCAACATTTAGAGAGTCTCCATTAGAAACATGGTTATTTAAAACAATTTTGTAGGTCACATTTTAAGGAGAGGAGTCAAATGTTAGCAAGTATCATGGATATCTGAATTTTTTTTTTTTAAGACAGGATCTCACTTTGTAGTTCATGTTGGCCCTGGGCTCAGTATGCAGCCCAGGCAAGCCTCAAACTTAGTGATCCTCCTGCCTCTGCCACCCTAATGCTGGGGTTACAGACATGAGCCACCATGGCCAGCATTGTGGTATGTGGTACTGATTGCCAGTGGGTGTAATTCACCATGCCCGGTATTGTTGTGTGCGGTTACTGGGGATCGAACTCCGGAACCTTGTGCTTGCTAGGCAGATGCCAGAAACACTGAGCTAAATCTCTGTCTCTAATATCTGAACTATAACTGTGTATCCTATTTATAAAAATAGAAACTTGATGTGTAAACTCACTTCTAAAAATTGAAATAGTTAAACTTAGGACTCAATGGCCAACCAAAGTCTTTGATTCTGTTTTTATTTATAAAATGGGTCAGCGGGTTATAATGAATCCATATGTATATTATGCTAACAGGTCTGGGCTCTCACCAGGAGACACAGGCACAATGACGAGCTTTCAAAACTAAACCACCTACACTTCAGGCACACACACACACACACATACACACACACACACACGCACCCCTAACATGTGCTCATCAGAAGGCTAGAAGGAGGTGGTGGCCAAAGGCCTTGGCAAGTTTTAATTCCTACTGACATTTTGCAACCTGTTCGCTTTGTTCTCTTGTAATTTTTTCTAGCCCTCCTGTTTCTGTAAATATTGCAACTGGCATCTTGTCCAGGTTGAATTATTTTCTTTGGCATTTATGATTCGTACTTCCAAAGAATATTTGAGCTTGATTTTAAGGAAAAGACGCTCACTGTTGACATGATAGTTTAATGTTCAGATGACATTACCTGTGGTAGTTATTTAAATTAACCACTGTCTTTGGAATAGAGATAACTTGCTTGTTGGACTAAATATTTGAGTGGTTCATCTTCTTGATTCACTGTGGTCTCTATTGTGACTTGAACATAAAAAGAGATTTTACATGGAAAGTATTTTAAAATTTTCCTTACAGGTTTATCTTCTGAGTAGTAAACACAGCCTTTCGATTTCACTGTATCCCAGTCATTTTTTACTATGTTTCTAAAGCCACAAGCTTGTCCCTCATTCATTTTAATACCTATTCTGCATTTTAACCAGGCTGCTGGTATTTCTCATTATTCTGTTGTCTTACATTTTATTTGTCCCCACTGTTGAGTTTTAATGTCAGATTTGTCATTGTTCCTACTATGACCCATACATCTGCTGGGGTTTTTTTTCATCTTCTGTGAATAGTACTTTATATTTTTTTTTTTGAAGTACTGTTGATTCCTGCCAATTCCCTAATACCTACCAAACTAGACAAGTTCCCGGATCTCAGAGGCAAGTTGAAAAGTAGCATGGTGGAGGAAGGCCCAGATGTGAAGTCTCCTGCATTCTGTAACATCCCAGCTCTATGTTCCTAGTGAGTCTCTCACCTTTCCGAGCCTTCTGTGAACAGGAACAGCACAACTGTTCTGAAGAGTCACAGACACAGCTGACCACACTGGCTGACACTCCAGTGTAACGTCAGATTTTGTTGTTGTTGTTGTTTTGAGACAGGGTCTCGCTTTGTAGTTCAGGCTGGCCCTGAGCTCACTGTGGTGCCCAGGCAAGCCGCCGCGAACTCAGCAATCCTCCTGTCTGCCTCCCGAGTGCTGGGATGACAGGCGTGAGCCACCACGCCCGGCATTGGTAATGTCAGTTTTTAAGAAGGAAGAATAGCACTTCCTTGCAAAGATCAGACAGTGGGAGCATTACACATAAAAGGAAGGTTAAAGGAACAGGTTCAGAAGGGGCTTAGTAGTAATGAATAATCAAGACTATGAAAGGGTACTAGTATAGTAAGATCTTCTACCCACTTTTTACCTGCAAAGAAGATGGACAAGGAAATGCTAAATGCCATGTATACCTGAGCCCCTATGAGCAAACAAAAATCTATTTAACACTGGAGTTTATTGGACTTGGTTCTTAAGTGGAAATTATAATGTATTCTATATAAATTAAGGCAAATTTGTTCTTTTAGAGAAATTATTGAACAGGTGGTTTCCTCTGTAACTGAAATGTCTTCTGTATCCCAAATCTCCCCATTGTAGCACGTGAAAGTTCTATGGCTTGGTAAAGTGTTATATTTATTACCCCATGAGGGCACTATTACAAGGTTTTAAGTTGTTTTAGATCTCCTATATGCAGTTTATTTTTTATCATTTTCTCAGGTGACAAGGACAATGGAATGACACTATTGTCTCACTGAGTCTTCTTAACACTGTTCGCTAAATGTTCTGATTTTATATATATATATATATACATATATGTGTATATATATATATGTTTATTTTTAAGAAACTTAAGTACCCTCAGTTCACATATGCTTATAAGTAGTTATGAATCACCTATCCCACATATTTTTAAATTATGAAACAATGTTTAAAGCCTAAGGTAGGAAATAAGTAGAAATAGTAATTTTTAAACCATCGCTGAGATTTTGCACCCCCATTTTGACAGCGCTGTCATTGTCTTGTTTTTGAAGCTTGATTAGAAGTTGTTTGGTCCTGGATCTAAACAAGAGCGGGAAAATGCCAATGCTGGGAAAGGAGTTAGAAGAGAAAGATACAGTTGTTTGAAAGAAAGGGGTTCTCTGAGCATGAACTAATATGTCTCACTGCGTTCACTTAATATTAAAATCAAGGTTTTCTCCTTTTTTTCATGAGAAGCGTGACAACATATGTGGACTCTTTCTAATGGTTAACCACAGCCACTGACAGCATTAACATGAGGCAGGATTCCTCCTCCTCCCCTCCAGCCCCCATTCAGGACACAGAGAGATTTTAGACAGATAAACACTGAGAAAACCCTATGTACCAAAGGCAGTGTTTCCTGCATGTAATACATATCATTGTTTGTCTCCTGTAGTGAAAAATACTTGTGTCGTGCTGTTAAAATGCACTCCTGACAGACCAGTGCTTGCTATTATAGCATCCATTGCTTAAAAAAATGATACACTGACAGAAATACAATTTAAGAAAATTTAACACCAAGGGTAGTCAACCATGTAGGCTACTATTAAGGGGCCAAAACTCAAGGCCAGGGGTTTATTTTTAAAAGAGCCACAGTGTATTTGCTACTAGTAGGCAAAGTTAAAAGGGGGGAAAAAATCAAACTTGAAATCCTTGGTTTCTAGTCTGTAGAAAATTAATGAAAGCAACAGTTCAATAAGATTTTATTGCAAAAATGCTTAGGTGAAACATTTTCAGAATGTTTTGGAATTTTTAAACAGTTACTTACCAAAGGCTAGAACACCATCGTGCGTAACAAATTGTTAGCATTGGATCCTAGGCACACCTCGTGATTTCCTTAAAACAGGGAGTCAGAGCTGGTTAATCTGACTCAATTTGTTCATTTCATTGTTGTGTGTGCAGCTTATAAATATATTTGAGATTGACAATCACCAGCACCCACGAGCAAAACAATTTCAAATGTTAGCTCTTGTCCAAATTCTTTCGTGAGAACACTTTGGTAGTTAAATGTATCAGATTTGAAAAAGATCTTTTAAGAAGGAAAATAATCAAATAAGAGGCGTGATAGGATAGGTCTGATTTTTGGAGAAGTACAGAATGTTCTAATGAATAATCTGCTACTGAAGGATGATAATGCATGTGTTTTTAAACTATCATATGACTCCTATTAGATGAGAGAACTCCATGAATTTTGATGAGATGTATTATCTAATTTTACCATTTTCAAAACAAATCTGTCACCCAGTAATATTTGGCACTGACTGTGTATGGAGTACATTTTCCTTTGGGAGAGAGGTAACAAAAGTAGTGTGATAAATAATCTGAGCCACAAGGAGCTTAACTCAGGTACCAAAGAAGCAAAGGAAAGAAAAGTACACTGTCACAGGAAGTCAAGAAATATATATCTTGAATTCTTTATCTCAATATCTGGTCATATTGCCACACCCTAAAATGTACCTCAGAAGCCAGTCTGTCCTGCCGTGAAAGGGTGTTCAAAGATGTACCATAACTTTCCAGATCCTCTTGAAAACTGAGCCAGCCTGAGTCAGACACTGTTATACAGAAGGTTTTCCTGGAGACTTAGAAGTAAGGCTTATTGCTAAATTTGCTTAAACGTGTGATCCGGTGCCTCTTACTCCAACGGGTTGGAAAAGCTTGCCAAGGAAGACTCTGACCTTCGCTGTTTTCCCTGTCAGCCAGGCAGTGGCTCTTCCTTTGTGCACCTGTTTTGGTTATGTTTCTTAAAGTCCCATATACAGATTTTACCATTTCGTGGCATCTTGTCACTCTGTGTTCCTACCAGATATGATAGCTGCAGATGCCTCTTTTCTTATATTTTAAAAAGTCCACTGCAGAAAGTAGTATTTATGATGGAAAAGCTGACAAACTGACTACTAAGCTATTTTGGATTAACTCAAAATTTATACTCGGATCAATCTAAAGGCATCTCTTTATAACCTTGGCCACTGTTTGGTCTTTTTAAAAATTTTTCAGGGTTTTACCATTAACTTTCACTAAAGAAAATTTTAATAAATAACTATAAAATATCCCCTGCTGTAGGAGTGATATTATACTGTTCACAGTGTCAGACGACACTCTAAAGAATCATTGCTGAATATTCCCCTAGATGTTAGTATAAAACAAGTTCTGGGACTGTGAACAATTAAATGGCATTTTTCTTAGGACTTGTAAATCATACATTTGTTTACACTTCTTTTCCCTTAGGGAGCTCAGATCAAGTCAAATTTTTAACAGCTTTTCAGGACTCCATGACATGGTAAATAATGTTCTTCAGAGTTTTGTATTTTTTTTTCTGGTAAGCGAATCGAACTCAGGACCTTATGCTGGCCAGGCAGGGCCACACCACTAAGCTACATCCCTGAGATAGTTTTGTATTTTTTTATGCATACTTTTAAAATATGATATTTAGAATTATTTATACATCTTATGTCCATATATTAAATCATTCAAATGAACTAGTTTAAATAGAAGGAATGCAAAAAAACAGGTGAAAAGCCTAGAGCTTAATGCATGAAACACAGCTGAATGACGTGAAGTTAGCAAAGAGGAACATGTGATGAGACTTATTTCTCTAATCTAGATATTACATGTAAAACAGAGGTAGATTTGTAAAACGATATTTTGAGCCACAATTAAACTTCCTCTATGTAGAATTAGGACTGTAACAGGTACAACTTTTTGTAATAATTTTTGGCTTTATTGTCATGAGATTATCTAGCATCAAGGTAGTCAATTTTAAAAATGTAAATATATCCCAGCACTCAGGAGGCAGAGACAGGAGGATTGCTGAGTTCGCGGCGGCTTGCCTGGGCACCATAGTGAGCTCAGGGCCAGGCTGAACTACAAGGCGAGACCCTGTCTCAAAAGCAAAAAAAAAAAAAAAAAAAAAAAAAGTAAATATATCCATGCAAATTTAATTTCCTAAAATAGCAATCAATAATTAGTTTTCTATAATAATGCTTTCAGATTGGTAATACAGAGTGAATTATTTGATCCACCAAGGGCGGAGTCAGGAATTACAACCCCAGGTGCCTCCAGGCACCAGTGTTCAGCAAATACAGTAATATGATGAAGTAGAGCTTGTAGGGCCCATCAGAGTGGGAAGACATGTCTTAATTCCAGCAGACTGTAGGAGCACAAGGACTAATGTTGCTCATTCTTCTTGGTTCTTTTCTAGACAGTTAAATCGAATCTCTTGGATTTAAGGTGACCACTAATAGGGTGCACAAGCCAATAACATATAACCTCTTGGACAGAATCCGAAATTCTATGTTCACATACCTGTTATAGTTTGGTTAACAGTCTCCCTAAGGCCCAAGTGTCAGAAGTTTGGCTGCCAGTGTTTGGCACTATTTGGAGGTAGAGCCTAGATGGAGAACATTAGGTCACTGGGGATGTGTCCTTGAATAGGACATTGGACTGCTAAACCCTTCCTGTCTCCTGTGTTTTCTGGCCATCCTGACCTTGATGAGCCTCCTCTGCCATCCGTACCCGTCCTGACATACAGTGCCACCACTGGTCCGAAAGCATTAGGGCCAAGCAGCCATGAACTGGAACCACTAAAATCAGGAACCACAATCAACCTTTCTTTCTTTTAAGCTGATTATCTTGGGGGTTTTGTTTTCATTTTTGTCACAGCAATGGAAAGCTAACACAATACCTGACCACGCATTTTAATGAGTATTTAAACAGGGTCAGAAAATGTTTCTCTGCATTCTGAATTTTTAAAGAGATCACTCCCCCCCTCATCCCATAGACACACCTGTTTCCAAAGTCACTTTGGAGCTTTAAGCTTGATAAAGCTTTGCTCTGTGAGGTGGTAATTTCTCTTCCTCCTCTTCAGCCTCCTGACAGCTGTTACAACTTCCCTGGACTCAAGCAAGACCTTTCAAGGACTCACATTGTACCGAGTGTGAAACGTTTGAAGCCTTCTAATTCTAAACAGAAATTTCCACCCTGTAATCATTATGGAATGAAAGGCAAATCTGTTCCACCGTCCCTTCATCCACCAAGGCAAATTCTAAACTTCCACTGTTTTCAATTTTTTCCCCTCAATCTCTGTATCTTTCTCTTTACCACTAGGTCCTCTGGAAACTTCATGTCGTCATTAGTCATCTTTCCTGTGTTCGCAATCTTTGGCGAGATACTTTTCCCACCAGAAAACTTGTTTTAATTGCGTTTCATGCATGACTTCAAAGGAAGCTTCCCTTTTCTTGAAGGAAGCCATTTTCCTTGTAAATTTCACCAGAGGCGAAGTCATTTTGACTCTTGAAAATCCCACATTGCATGAGGTCAAGAGGAAAAGCTCTTATACCCACACATTTCTGGTTGTCCAAAGACCTGCATCCTCCAACAAATGCGTCCCATCAATATGTAATGCCTTTTATCCTTTCTGACTGCTGTCGTTGTCTTTTTGCTGCTCTAGACTTAAGACTCATGTGTGATCCACGTGACACCAGCTCCCATCCAGAGGAACTTCCTTGACCCTACTGAATCCCGGCTTTCTGTCCCAGGACCAGGACCACTTACAGTGTTCTGTGCCTGTGGAAAATTGTTTCATCTTAGGGATCTTGAACTCTGAGCTATTGTCCCATCTCATTTGCAATGTCACTGATCTTTGATTTTAGGCATTTAGCTCTGTTGTTAAATCTTTTTCTCCTAATTCGATCATACTTTTCAGGGTTTGGCCTTTTGCTGTCACTGTGAACCCAACGGTTGGTTGTGCTGATCTCTGAGTCTCATCCTCCTTTCTCCTATCATGGCTGACTTCCAACTCAGCATTTAGAAAGCTCTATTCAAACTGCTCTTGGTACACTGGCCAGTTTTCTGCCTTTATGGTATGACTAAGTGTGGCTAGAAACAAGCATATAGCATGTGAATGGCTACATCCTGTTGTTTTCTTTGCATAAGGTTTGAAATAAATCACCCTCTTCATTTCCTTTTCTATTTAGCTTTAACTCCTTTTGTCATATTTGTGTGGATGAGATGCTCCCATGATGTACTTAGCAGGAATTACTTTTAAGACCAGTTTTAAGTATTTGACTCTCTTCCTTCCAACATTTACAGGTCTTCATGTTTTGAAGTTAGATTTTTTTCCTTCAGTTTTCTTAATATCATCTCTTCTAGTCTCTTAGCCCTCAACATAAGAATATATATAAGTTTTTCCATTCCAAGAAAATTCTTTATCCTTCATGGATCTGTTGGTGCTATCCAATATCTTTACTACTTGTTTCTTAATTTGTAAGAATAGTCTACCTTTGTCATCTGTACTTCCTCCACCTCACTTGCCCCTTACAATGTGTGATCTGTCTTCTATCTCTAATCTCTCTACCGATTTCACTCTTCCTGATAAATGATTATTGAAGCTAATACACATTTTTTTCAGAAATAATCTTACAGTGTTTTTTCTAATTGTGTTGGCCAACTCCTTCTTTTTCAAAGCTTGCTAAAGTCTTGTAGCACAACCCAATTTTCATTCTTTCCTAGTGTCTCTTCCCCATCAGACACTGAAGAGTAAATGTTGTTTCCCTAGGAGCATTGATGTTATTGAAATATACATTATTTGAAGAGGTATTATCTATCTTTATGGTTTTTATGGCCTCCTTAGGTTTGAATGACTTATCTCTACCTTCAGCCCATTATATTCCTCTAAATTTAAGAAGTTTATATCTAGCAACTTTCTTGGCATATGCAATTGAATGTTACAGAGAGGAACCACAGGGCCGGAGGATTAGCTCAGTGGTTCTGGCGCCTGCCACGCAAGCGCCAGGTCCTGAGTTTGATCCCCGGAAACCACATACAATGCTGGGCGTGGAGACTCACGCCCACCAGTAATTAATACCACATACCACATATCACAGTGCCGGGCGTGGTGGCTCACGCCTGTAAGCCCAGCACTCGGGAGGCAGAGACAGGAGGATTGCTGAGTTCAAGGCTTGCCTGGGCTACATAGCAAGCTCAGGGCCACCCTGAACTACAAAGTGAGACCCTGTCTCAAAAAAAAAAAAAAAAAAAGAGAGGAACCACAAATTCAAATCATCTAACTTAAGTGAAAAAAAGTCTCTTCAAAATAATGCCTTGTCCAGTTAAAGACAATATAAAAATATAGAGAAACTAATTATATTTTGATAAAACAGCAGCCATTCAAAAAAATCACAAGTTAAAATAAATAAGAGAAATATAGTTAAATGTTAAGTAAATTTACTTAAATTTAACTTCAAATTTATAAAGCATTAAATTTCCATTAAAGCCAGTTGTATTTAATTCAGGAAAAAGCCAGGGTTGTTAACACTGCCATTCATGTTTAATTTTGTTTTAAAGGGTCTGTTTAATATAATAAGATAAGAAAATGAAGTAATCAACATAAGTATGAAAAAATAATTCTTGTTATGTAACTGAGAAAACCAGGAATTAATAAGAAAACTTGTCATAGCTGTTAGATAAAAGACAAGCTGACTAGAATTTATAGTTCTACATTGTACCACAAATAGCTGGCTAAAAACACAGAAAAAGAGAGATTCATTAAGAATGGTTCTAAACAACTTTATATAGTAAGCATTAGGATCTAGAATTGATACAAAGAAGACTTCAAAATGGAAAATTCTGCTGCACTGATGAGTTTCTATATTGTTTATATAAAATGGATAAATGCTACAGAAAAATCTCTGTAAGACTGGGACTAGAGTTGTTATAACAGCAATAGAATATTGAGGATTTATTCTAACATTGAGAAGTAAATTGACAGGATAAGGCTTGGATCACAGCAAATACTTGTTGAGGATTTACTGTTTGGCAGATACTACTACAGAGATTAGAACTTGAAAATAGAAAAGAAAGAGGGATGAAGAAGAGAGGGAGAGAAGGAGATAAAAAAGGGAAAGAGGGAGGAAAGAAATCATATACCTTATATTTTAGTACTATTTATGAGATATTCTTTACAGACACAGTCTCATTTAGCTCCTGAGAACTATTAAACCCATTTCACAGGTGAAGACACTAAAGTCCAGGTGCTTATATAGTCCAAGTACCCAAGATGCAAGTTTTAAAGCTTAGAATTCAGATACTGACAGTCTGACTCAGACCCACTGTCATGCTCATGCTGCATATTTGATTGAGGACACGATCCAGCGGATATGCCTAATTTGGCTTTCTAATCTCCATCCGTCCAATAATCACTCAAATCCATACATTGCAGGACTTCTTTTGTTTCTCTCCATACAATCAATGCTTTGCTGAAGCTTATACTATTGATAAATTTTTATCCATTCTGGACCTAAAAATCATTTAGGGGTTGGAATTTCATCAAAATACTGTCTAAAGAGCAGCACAACAAACAAGCTTGAAGAATGACTCATTGTCACTAGGTTATTTAATATATTCAGTCAGCAACGTGTCTTTTTAAATAATGGATTTTAAAATGTTAGACAGAATTTCTAGTCAGTTCTGTTCTCTATGATCAGACTCAATAAACTTTTATTGAAAAAGCATAAATATATGGCATAAAATTTGAAACTACCAGTGAACAAAAATGCAAAACCAAAAGTATCCTAATCCTCCCAGAACCTATTAATGTTTAATTATCTAGCATTGAAAGCCTTTAACAGTGTGTTCTGTTTGAACACATCTGTGCATTTTTATTCAATTGAGGTCCTAATTTCTCTGCTGTTTGTTAACTAGATCTTTTCAACTTAAGATCTACATCTTTATCATGGTAGAAAATTTTCACATAATATACTACCTGATCCATTTTCAGATTTCTCAACTTAATCCAATCCAGTCAGATTTACTCATGTTTCTTCATCTTAACCATTTCCATTCACTTATTAAATAGACTGTAGAAATTGTCCTAGAGAATGTTTTGCCATCTACATTTGGTAATATCTTTATGATATCAGTGGTCTACTTATTTCGATTACAAATACAATGGAAGATTTTGGTAAAAGGACCTGATAAAATTTGCCTGTATTTTTTCCTAGAATATATGACCATTAATGTATTTATCATATTTTATCACATCAGGAAAAATGTAGCATCTATATTGTTCTTATCAGTGACATTAGAGTGGTTATTGAGAGCTGATAAAGTAATCCTATTTTCCTTTTGTATAGTTACACCTTTCTTATTGTGAACAGAAACTATCCTGTGCAATGTTACTGCAGTGCCAGGAAAGCCCTGGTTTTCTCCCTTTACCATTCAGCTTTATGGTTTAAATAACAATTGATAATCATTCTCTAACAGAGTAACTTCATTACAGGCTGTAAAATGATTCTATCCATCTATCACTACTTCTGCTCTTACAAGTATTACTTAATATTTTTTCTGTAACGTATACCTTTCACTCAGCATCTGAAACATTTTGCTTATCCTGAAACACCATTCCCTTTGAGAAAGCAATGTCAAAATGGGCTGAATTCATACTGAATAGTAGGATAGACCAGGTGGAGAGATGAGATGTGCTTCTGCCTCTCACTGAACACCTTTAAACCAAAACTCTCCAGCAAGGTGGTCTATTTTTACTTGAGAGTCCAACCATGGCCATTACTTAATGATGGAGGTTAGTTCAGGACTCTAAATATATATTTATATTTATATAATTTTGCCTAACGCATGATGTTTGCTAAGAAGCAAGAAAACTCTTCCCTTATACATATATATATATATGCCTTACCTTCTTAAGCTACTGCTACAGTGCTCTTAAATTATCAGTCAACTACATGTCATCGTGGCTGACTGTAACACTTACCAAGAAACATGTCTCTCAACAGTGGCATCAGGTACAGTAAATGCTGATTCTCTTTTGAAGATCACCAAACAGTCTTTTATGAAGCAAATCTACTCTTTTCCTGTTAATGATTTTTTGAACAAATAGAAGAATTAGGACAATTCTTTTCTGTTTTCCCCTGTTGGGAAACAGCCAAACCATTGCATGATGGTTATCCTAAATATCTAAATAATGTGTTTCTGTGGGAATATATATATAAATTAATGCTGGAAGAGAAAACATTTTGTTCTCTTTTTTTAAAATATCCCTATGGAAGTTTATGACCTTTATAATCAATGCCCTTTTAAAAACTAGGCTCTGGAGAGTGTTTGGGTTGGAAAAGGTCATCTATTTGCAATAATATATTCTGTCAAGAGTGTATAAAAGTGTAGTATATTAGTCCTTAACAATTTAATTAGGAGAAAAGGACTTTTTATTTCAAATAAGACTTTATTAAGTTTATAATTATGGGTGATTTTATTTGAATATATTTCTTTAGTGAACTATGATTCTTATTATACTACTGTGAAATGCTTACAGCTTAGGGTCAGACCTGAGCCTGGGTCAAGCTGAGAAGGATCCACACCAAGGAAACACAATTCCTTCCTTCCTTCCTTCCTTCCTTCCTTCCTTCCTTCCTTCCTTCCTTCCTTCCTTCCTTCCTTATTTTTCCATCCATCCACCTGATCCTTCCCTTGCTTCCTTCTTTCCCTTTAAAAGAGACAGAAAGTTATTTTTAACTGATGCTGTTCAGGTGAATTAAGTAAAAGCAGCATTTCTCAAACTCGAGTAATTTATACAGCCTTTGGAAGAAAAAGTTCCCTTAGAATTCCCCAAATATTCAATGTACATGAATTTGAGAAAATTACACTACTGTCACTTTAGGTAGTTACTTAACATTTTCTAAGTTTAATTAGACTGTATGAATTCAAAGAAAAGCACCTTCTCTATCCCCTGGGAAGGCACCTGAGAGGAGCTGAGACTGGCTGAGTGATGAGAGAATACACTTCAGGAAGAGGTAGCTGCCTCTGAGGACTGGAGTCTATTGTAAATTTAATAACAAAGCAAAATAAGTGGGATAAATTGGGTGTAGACTTGCCAGACAAAATATAGGATGCCTAGTTAAAATCAAATTTCAGTATGAGTAAATATGCCCTGTGAAATATTTCAAAATCAAATATAGCATCCACAGTTAGGTAGCTCGGTCAGAAGATTCTCCTGGTCCCAAGAACCATCCTGGATGGATGTAACAGTACGGTGTGCGTAACATGGGTGCACTGTAAGTTATTGAGTAGATAAGTGAAGAGGACAAAAATACCCCTAGTGATTCATGGAAAAATTTTCTTATACATACATGCAGAATTGTCAAGGGAAAAAGTGTACTTCTTGTTTGGATATTTACTGTCTCTCTAGAACTAGACTGTAAACAATTTGAGGACAAGGGAGGGATGTTGTTTATCTTGCTGTGTGCTGTGTCTAATAGAAAATTTGGCAGATAATAGGTACCTAATAACTAGAAGAGCCCAGATGCCTGCTATAAGGAGACTGGATAAAGAAGATGTGTTTTCTTTTATAAAATGGAGTATTACTCTGCCATAAAAGAATAACTGGTTTCACTCATTTATGTGCAAATGGACACACCTTGAGGACACACTAATAAGTGAAATGAACATGTCACAGATATGTAAATACCGTATCTTTTCTCTGGTATGAGAACCTGTATATGTAAATGAGTTCTAGAATGTATGACCGATTTTGTGAAATAGGAAATACTCAAAGGGAATGTGGTAGGGGGAAATAATGAGGGGAAAGAATAAATATGATTTGAAAAGAAAAAGAAAGCACATGTATATAGGGAATGGGCGGTAGAGGGGTGATAGGGATATGGGTAAAAATGAGAATTAACTCATGTCATATACTGGTACAAATCCCCCAATGTTAAGTGTGATTGTGAGCTGTCTATAAAATGTACCAATAAAGAATTCAATTAAAAATAATTTAAAAACTAGAAAAATGAGGAGGAAGCACGGTGGAAGGAAATATTTAGGAATGCCTAAGTGCATGTAATAATGTCACAACGTATATAATAAACACACGAAAAAATAATCGCCAGCTGGTTAGAAAATTGATTTTAATACCTGAGCTTATTTATGAAGGTTCGTGAAAGACTTGTGGAAACAGATGTTCCTGGGACTGAAAGGAAATTTAGACGATGGGTCTTGAGAATAAGAAGATTTCCCTTCCAGTGACGTTGGGTATGATATTGGCCCAAGTTGATATGTACATCATACTTCACGCTGCTTTTAACTCTTTAAAGTGATGGGGTCGTGATAGTAAAGAGATATTACCAGACAGAGTGGACGAGATAATCCCAGTCCCCAGTTTTCTGTAGCTGCTTTTCTCTAGCTATCAGGAATGTGATGAAAGGCAGAGCGAACACGTGCTGTGTGGCAATGTTGCTTTGCAAGGTCCGAAGCGGTTTCCGCCAGCACAGCTTTGTCCACGGCGGGTTATGTCTCAAAGAGTTCAGGGCAAGACATGAGGAAGGTGGTAGGATCGTTTCCCATAATAACTTCTAAGTACTTTATGTTTTACTTCCACCTACAGATCTCATGTCTATTATATACTGAGTTCAAATGGAATTTGAAAACAAACGGTTGGTACTAATTTAGTGGATATAAGTAAAATTCCTATATGAAATCTACTCACTTGACAAGTGAAAGTATTATGTTCCAGTTACATCCTTGCTCTGTAATTCTGCAGCTTGGGGGGGGGCATATGAATATTGCTGGTATTAGGTGCTGCATAAAGGAGGACGTACGGAGTATGAGTACATAGGTAGGGCTGGTGGTGGGACGGAAGACCGCATGGAGCGCTGTGTCTGGCCAGGACACATCTTGCATGCTTCCCTGCATTTATCCAGCTCACCTTGGGAGCTATAGATGGTTAAAAGTAGAAGCAACGAATCAGATCCGAATTCTAGGAAGGTTCCCAGCCACAGAATGAGGGACACAGAGCTGGGCGGAGTGGGGCTGGAATGCCAGATGTTCAGCTGGGAGGCTTTACCAAGGGCACGGGCAGCGAGCGTACTGCTGAGGAAGAACAAAGAAAGGATGTAGTGTGCTTCAGAGAACAGCAGGGTGAGCTGCGGTGGTCAGAGGAGAGGAGAACGGGGCAGAGATGAAATTAAGAGATGTCGGGAGAAACTCCCGGGTTTTCTGACCTTGCCTTTCATCGTGGGTGTGAGCAGAGTAGACGGCAGTAGAGTCTACGGAAGACAAGGACAGTGTTTGTAAAGACTTCGACTTGCTCTTCAAGGCTCCAGTGAGAAGGAATAAGGAACAAGATTGCAGTCTTAAATGTCAGCATCTCCTAGAGGTTAAGAGGTGAAAAGTGACTCAGAGACACACAGGGGAATAATGCTCCGAGGGCCCTTCTCTTCTGTTGACACAAGACCGCCTAAGTGCTAAGTGTGTGCAGTCCTGTTCTCCTACGGGCCGACCTGTACTTCCAAATGCCTCACTTTGTTCACCCCAAAGATGGGAGCATACATTGCCACCTGCCTCACTCAGTGCTGGGGAGAGTTACTGAGATAAGCCATGCAAAATGCTTAAAACAATACCTGGTACAGAGACAAGATTCAATAAACATTAGCTCTTCTATGCTCAGCCCTTCCATAATTGACCAGATTTCATATTGCTATTGATTTGAGGCATTTCTTCAAAATGTAAGCACAGGAAAATCTTTTGACTGATTTGTCTAATTTCCTGACATGTAATTATCAGAGAGGACTTAGACGCTACTTAGGTTTTACATAAAAAAAAAAATGCCTCATCGACATCTTATTTTTGGTGCGTCAAAATTGATCTTATGCTTTGCAAAATAAATAAAGCCTCCTATTTTAGTGGAGTTCACTGCATATAGGTTTGTTTATTAATTCTGAGAGCAGCAAAGAGCTTTTTATGAAAACATGACAGGCATCATGGTAAGTTTAGGTTATAGCCTGGAAGTCAGTGGCCTTTGAGTTATGTGCTGCCATGAATTTCCCTGTCAAGTTTCCTCTGGAAGAAAATACCTTCCTCTGGTGTGTGTTTTGTTTGCTTCTTTGTGTTCCTACGGTGTCATACTAAGATTAAAGGTCAGACAGGAAGTGAGCCCAGGTCTGAGTGTCAGGATACAGGGATGCTGCCTGATTTTCCTCATTGCCGTTAAAAGCTGAGAAGTTAGGTGAGTCACTGCTGCTTTACAGCCTCAGTTTCCCTGCCTTCTAATGGGTGCCAACTCCCACTTTTCAATAAGGAAGGGAAAGGTTAATTATTATACTACAAACATATGTAAGAATTTCTTTTCTAATAAGTAGTAATAATCTTTGCAGTAGGAAATGAGCTGTTTTCCTCTCTATTCATAGAGGACTACAAGGAACTGTTTCTACTGTGTCTGCTAGAAAAATTGAAATTTAAAACAGACCAAAAAAGTGGTAGAAACAAAGGGGAGTTTCTCATTCAGGTTTTAGCCTTTGCCTAAAACAAATCATCGGTGAAGTACTTTGCGCCTGTCAGAGATAGAGTGTAGGAAAAAAATACCAAGGAATGTCATGCTGCCAGTCGGGAAGGTCTACTGTGCCATCTGTCACAGGAGCTGCTAAGTTGGGGGGCTGCTAATCTGTGACTGGGGACCCCAAGTTCAAAGGCAGAAGGTCTTTCCTCTCTGCACAGTGTACGTGGTCTATCTAAATCACTGTCCACAAGCCAGAGTTTTTCCTTTTTCATATATTGTGTATCTGTAACTTCACTGAAAAACAAAGAGCTGGAAAAGCGGATGTTGACAAACGGTCCTGAGGGTCCTGTAACTCAAATCGATGTGATTGAGATGTGTTGCGCACGATGTCTTACCCAACTGGCTTCCTCTACCTTATTCTGAGGTTTGGTGGTGCTCGATTTTTTTTTTCTTTTTTAATAAGACACCAAAGCCGTGGGGTGGTGGGAAAGGGCTGGTTTTCCAGAGAGGACAGGGACGGCGGTTCTGCCACGCGGGCACTTGGGTCCCTGGGTGTGGGAGCCGAGAAGTAGCAATTAGCCGGCGGAGTCATGCTCGCAGGACTCGGGCTCCAGTTCCGTAATACATTTCTTTCTTAATGTGACTTGATGTAGACAGAGTGAGGGCCTATCAGGTGTGAAAAGCCCGGCTGCTCCGGGGTGGAGCGGCCTCCAGACGGTGATTTGGAGACGTCAATCCAGTCATGCTTGATTTCGACACTTAACGTGGTAAAGCAGGATTTCTCTACCCCCGATCAACTTCTCAATTAGCAAGCTGCCTGGTGCGACGGCCTTGTTTTGCAGTCCCGCGGGGCTGCTTCAGGGGTCATTAGGGTGAGAAAACTGGAGCGCCAGCTCGGGCGAGCCGAGCAGGAAGGGAGCCTCCAAGGTTTCCTAAATACGTACAACCCTTTTTCAAGTTGTTTGCTTTCATGGGATTGATGCCTGGCACATTAAGAAGCTTAAGGCTCCAGTATCTTCTTTAAACTGCCCCCCTTATCGCCTTTGCAGCTGACAGGGTTTTTTGACAGTCTGAGAGTAAAAAAGAGATAACTTAGTAGGTTAGTACTTTATTTATACATGTGGACACGCGAGCACATAGAGAGACACACATGCACTTGTTCAAGTAGCTTTGGAGTTGTCTCTTCAGAGCACGTGGTTACCAGCGCCTCTCACCTGTCAAATGATTCCATTCAATACCTCACTTTTCTAGACTCAGTGAGTTGCAGTTGGGAATCTTTTGTTTCTACTATGTCTGGCTTGATTCGCTCATGGTTTCTACATTCTTACTGCCTTAGTCAGTATTTTCCCTCTTAGCCTCAAATAACATGAACAATATATGTTGCTATGAGGTTTTTGGGTGGGTATATATGAGTAGACAGTATGACATATGCATTTAATATGATGTCTTCCCACCATGATTCAATTAAGTAATTTATTACCAACTTTACAATGTGAATTTTTTTCCTTCAAAAAATGTACCTGGATAGACGCATGATAAAAACAGAAAATTCTCATATTGAGAATTGTACAGTTTAAGGAAACATCTCTCCTTTCAAGTACCATGGGTTTCAGAGTTATTATTTCCTATTTCGCTTATCTGTTTCATATCCATTTTGCTATTATCACACAGAAAATTAGAAGAATGAATTAATATCAAATATTGTAGCAGATTCTGTCTTCATACTTTTACAGAAAACTATTCTAATATCCCATGAATGGTTGTTTTCCAAAGCTGTTTACCTCAATATCTTACAAAAACATTTACTATGCATATGGGCAACTTCAGAAATAACCAAACTGTGGATATATTATAAATTGAACCTAGGATCTATCCTGGTCGTACAACCCCCAGTAGACTGTTTACGGAGGGTTTGGCACCCACAATTAGATGTTCCAGAAATGCTTAAAATCCTGGACAGTGTGGCATATGTAGCAAATTTCTAAGTACTTCAAATAAAAAGCCCTAAATGTAACACAGCAAAGGAAATACTTAGCTCCATCTTGTTATAAAGAAAATGCATCCTTATTCCAAAAATGAAGTTAGTGCCATGAAAGTAGCATTTTGAGAAAAGAAGATGAAAACCTGCAAAGAACATCTTGAATATTTGTGAATGAACCTTGTATGTATCTGTACAAGGATGCGATCTATGGGTCTGATTATAATTCATTTTTATGTGGTTTTACTACTTAAAAATTTGACTTTAACATTTCTTTTCCATAATACTATATTAAGAGTTGTGCTTATTTATTATGGAAAACACCAAGAAAACAATAGTACTAATGAATAGTAGCTTTCATCCATAGCATTTCTTCTTTCTGAGTTTCTTTCCTTTTCTTAATTTCTTATCCAAAAAAGAAATCATTTAATCTTACAAATAATTGTTTTAATGGCTTTACTGTGATAACTCATCAAAACCTTAATTTAAAGTAATATATAATTTTGAATGATTCTGAAGTTAAAGTGTATATATGTCTAAAATACTAATCCATGTTGAACAAAAGTTGAATAGTTTCCTTTTTATCAGTGAGTTTTAAGAGAATGCTATAAATTCCATCTGACAACTTAAAGTCAAATTCTCCAAATTAACTTTTACCTGAATAATTCAGTTGTACTTTAATAAGACTTGAAGAATCACAGGATTTTAAAATTATATAAAGCTCTTAAAGAGCACTTATTTAAATCAGCCTATTTGGCTCAGAGGAGGAACTAAAGAACAGACAACTTTGAAAGCCCTGAGATGAACTTCAGCTTTTACTAGAATTGCCACAGAATTTTCTATCCAACCCAGAACATATTTTTACAAAGACAGTACTACTGTCTAGACTATGCAACAGGTTGTCCATTTAGGATTGTCCAGAAAATACTGTGATGTATGGATGCCTTGCTATTATACAGACTTAACTCATTAATGATTTTAATGATAGCACTGTGAATATGTTCTTGAATTTAAGAACAACTGTCTATTAAAATAATAAGCAGTAAATGATACCAGACACTGAGTTTATTTCACCAGAATATTTTAACAAAGAAGAAAACATAAAATGTATTTCATCACACTTTGGTGATTATGTCCATGAAACTGTAATACACTCTGACGCTTTCATAATATTGTTAATTAAAAACCAAGATGAATATCTATGATACTATTTTCTGCATCCTTTTTCTTTGGTAAATTTAGTTTGTAAAATAGATCACACAATATCTCAAATCTTCCTACTGGTAAATTTAGTTTGTAAAATAGATCACACAATATCTCAAATCTTCCTCCTTACCTGAAACTAATACATGAACAATTTGGGGTTTTTTTCAAAGAAGTAAAAGAATTCAATAAAGCTTAAGACCAAATTCTAAATAATAGGCTTTATATAGTCTTCACTATTCTACATAGCACTTTTGTCTGTAGTAAGTCATAATAACTAATCCTAGAAGAAATGGAGGGTTGAAATTTTGCTGGCTAGCTGCAAGAATAAATAATTGCCTTACCTGTTCAAGGTAAGCAATTGTTTGTTCTTTCCATGCGACCAACGGGCAGTGGCTGTCACTAAATTATAATCTCCACCCAGAAAGACACAGTTCACATCAGAGCAAGTGAGTTTTGCATTCCAGTTCGAAGACACTGCCATCACCTACGTAGCATCTCACAGAGGCGCCATGCCAGCTCTGCGATCGTGCCTGGCTGGATGAGGACAGCACCTCGTGAGTCGGGGAAACTGACACAGGGAGGTATTAAGCGGCAGAGCAACAGGACTAGTGCTCAGCCAACTCTTAATGGCCTTCATCACTTTATTATTAATGGTTTCTCCCCACCTCTTTATTTTTGTTTTCTGTTGTTTCAGTTATTCGACATTCACTACCTCTGAGAAAGGTTAAAAATTTTCGAATAAGGGCCTTTCTTGTTTTCTTGTTCACTTTTATGTATACTAGATAGGAAGAAAAGTGTGAAAAGGAAAGATAAAGAAGATAATTATGGGTCTCTAGCAGGAAAGAGGTCTATAAAGGAATCAAAAGCCTTCAATGCAGATTTTTAGGAATGTGTTACTTTAAAGTTTTCATACAGAAAAACCATTCAATTTTAAGTGCACATAGCTTTCTGAATTTGATGGTAGATTAGACTACCATTTGAAAGCACACAAAATATTTTATTATAAATTATATAATTATTGTAAATTATATAGATTTTTATACACATTTTATATAAACTGTATAGTTTACTTAAAGATAGCAACTTGCTCAGTTTTATCAAAGGAAAGATATAGAGGCTAACTTGGTCAAAATACCTGCAAAGTAGAAATAGCTTTTTACATTCATGTTATTACAACTGATTGTCTTTTTATGAGAAGCTTAACTACAGAGCAGGGATTCTATTGTGATTAGACACATTTTTGCTTCCTCTTCAAAAATTTATTCTTAGTTTCAGTTAAATTTTCTCTTTCATTTTCCTCTTTCATGTTTTCTTTTCCTTTTCAGTATTATAGGACTTTCCCTAACTGTATCTAAGAATCTGAGAAATCTTGTCTATTAGAGATCAAAACACTGAGAGCAAGCTTGACATATTTCTTTTGTTCTGGTAACAGGAGATTCTTTTGAGGTCTAAGATTTTATAATTGTATGAAATGTTGGTGCAATTACTGTATTTGCCAGAAGGATTGTCTTCACCAAGTATTGAGGGAAAATATTCAATTTTACTTTTCTGTGAATAGCTTTTCCCACTAGGCTGCTGTGCTGATCACAAACAACACGAACACCTGCTTGTAAGGGTTTGGGGAAGTGGGTATGTGAAGACACTGACGATTATTTATTAAAATTGAAAGTGTAATATTTAAATACTCTGAAGCTTCTAACAGAGTCAGATGTGGAGAAGATGATGATATTTCTATGTCTGTCAGTCATATCATGATCACAAGCTAGGTCAGAAATGTAGACTTTTATCCAAAACAACTTTTCTGTCCTGTTTTTTTTGGAAGGAAACCAAATTCAAGAGGTTTGGTGAGAAAAGGACTATATTTGGATAGTGAAAGTTAGGGTCTCTTAGTAGCTCTGTTATAAATAGGCAAAGTTCTGTATGTAGACAAGGGCTGTTTTCTCTGGCTGTAGTGGAACAAGGACCGGACCTGGTGGTCCAGCATCGACCCACTTTTCTTTATGTGTTGTTCTTTGGCTGCATTTATGGCCATAAAATGGCAAACTTAGAAAGGATTTAATAATGTTGAGTAAGGCTGCAGCTGGAAAAATAGGTGGGGCATTGGCCTCTGTTGTAGATAATGAATTATAATGGCATCCTATTAGTAACATACCTATTTTTAAGTTTTTAATAAAAATAAAATGCCCCTAGCTTGTAATTTCTCCATCTAGTTTCCACAGAACGCTAGAGGAGAGATTTCTAAGATTGACTCCAGTTACAAAACTATGTGTCTCCGTTGGTTTGAAAGCTATAGTTGTCATACAGCCAGATGTAGAAGGACAATGTAAGCTATAAATTCTTGTGGTACAATAGAAAGGTGCGATTCATAGATAAATTTTAATATTTTGGGCAGTAAAATTTTCTTAAAAGTTGAAATTCTTTTTTAAAACATTTTATTTTATATAATGTCTCCAAAAGATTACCATCTCTATATATAATCCATATTTTTAAAATACTCAGGAAATACTATATTTTTCTGTGCAAAACTTTGAAATTCAATATGAATGCCATATGTAGAGCCTTTGCTTCAGACCACCATGCATTGAGCTCAGCAGCCATGGGTGGAAGTGTCTACCCAGTGCCACAGCGAGGTCATGGTGAGGGATGGTCACTTGAGAGCTAACTGAAGCTGGGAAGAACCCACCTGTCTGGGGAAAACTACGGGCTTGCAAACTGGATGTGGAACAGGTTGTTTTATTTTGTTTCCCTGGACTCTCTCAAGCTAAAATAATGTAAACTGAATGACAGCCCCTAACCTGGAGTAGACTCTGAGTATTTGTGGCAAGGATTTCTATCCGATCTTTCACAGAACCTGACTTGATTCTCATAGAAAAATAGGTTCTTACACATCTAGTTTTCATGGTGAATCACGTCCTCCTGAAATGTTTCTTCTGCCTTTTCTTTGCCTGATACGTACTATTTAGACTATGACTTTCATCCAGTTCCTTTTTTAATCTTTAGAATTATTTTTTGTTTGTTTAATTGTGGTACTAGGGATCAAGCCCAAGGCTTCTTACATTCTTTTTTTGGTATACATTCTTGTCAAGGACATTACCACTGAGCTGCATACCCAAGAGGTTAGCATTCTTTTTTAAACTTTTCTGTTCTTGCCTACATTGTACCAACTCTCGACTTCAAACATTCAGTTCAAAATACTAGAAAGTTCAATCTATTCCTTTTGCATTTGGGGACAGCTTTTCACCTATAATTTTATTGTCCTCACCAAGCTGCTATTTACAGGGGTTGGACAGCGAACTGATAATCAGTGAGTCCAACCAGGAAGTGGCAAGAGAAGTGCTCGGATCGCCCCGAGAGCTGAGTGAGACGGCCCCATCTCACTGTCTGCTGCCATTCTGTCTTAGTCTGAGAAGAGTGAAGCTTGGCTGAAGCATGAGGATAATACTCTTAGGACATTCTTAAAATACAAATGCACTGGACATAAACCCTCAGTCTTCCGAGCTGTAGTCACCCACCCAGCCCACGTTTCTTTGCCCCTCCGCTTAACCTCCACAAAGAGAAGTGTGGCTTCATTTCATCTCCTGCTGCCCCCTACACTCTGTGTCTGCCGGTCCTCCAGCTGGCTCCTCTGCACCACAGATCTGTGCTGATCTAACACCCTTCCCTGAGTGCCTCGTGCACAGGAAACTGGCGCCTTGCTCAACCTGAGCATTCTTCCAAGACTGTGAGCTACACCTGCTTATATTTATTTACTTACTTTCTTTCTTTCTTTCTTTCTTTCTTTCTTTCTTTCTTTCTTTCTTTCTTTCTTTCTTTCTTTCTTTCATTATTTATTTATTTATTTATTTATTTATTTATTTATTTATTTATTTTTGAGACAGGGTCTCCCTTTGTAGTTCAGGCAGGCCCTGAGCTCACTGTGTAGCCCGGGCAAGCCTCGAACTCAGCAATCCTCCTGTCTCTGCCTCCCGAGTGCTGGGATGACAGGCGTGAGCCACCACGTCCGGCACTGTGGTATGTGGTATTGATGGCTGGTGGGCGTGAGTCTCCACACCCAGCACTGTATGTGGTTACTGGGATCGAACTCAGGACCTTGCGCTTGTGAGTCAGGCACCGGAACCACTGAGCTAAATCTCCAGCTCTACACCTGCTGTTTTTGCATATGAGTTTGCATCTTTAGAAAACTTATGCATGACCATATCATATGGAACTGTGGTAGTTTTCTCTGAAATTGCAGTTAGGCTCTTCATAAGTTTAACTTAATTTTCTTCATATTTTTTCTTTCTCTTGCCTTCATTGTAATGTCTGCTTGATATGGGTGCATATATGTGTGTAGAAAATATAGATATATAGTATACCCTTATAGATTTAACAGATATTATAGTTTACTTTAGCAAGTGGCTTTTTGTTTCTTTTAGTATGCTCTATATACTTAATGGAGAAAAGACATCATACGCAAAGACTGAATTTAAAGCAAATTAGGGCTGATATCATAAAACGTACTTCCTTATGAAATGGACAATCCCTAAATTTCCTTTAAATAGTGGATGTATCTTGTTCCTTTAAAACTCTATCAACTTCTTGGCTTTTCTAGCTGAACTTCAAGAAAATTCATTATCGTCTCTGAGCACAAAGGCTGACAGCCTGTGCCAAAGTGAACTGCAGTGGTTAAGGGCGTGGCTCAAAAATCACATGAAATATGGCTTCTGTTTTCCTCTGTGTATCTTTCAATGTTCACTGTTTTATTTTTAACTCTTTTTAGCTCCCACAACTTCTCTATCTCAGTGACAGCGGAGTACACGCAAGGACCCAGCCTGACAGGGAACAGAAGCTTCCACTTGCTTCAGCCCTGTAAGGAAGGAGCATTTTTAACTTACAGCAGAAAAACTGGATGTTTATTTTCAACTTGTGTCGTGCCCTCCTTTATTTA